>JAPMOR010102744.1:678601-696052 GCA_026543865.1 Argiope aurantia
TATATTCTTTCTCTCTCTCTCACTATATATATATATATACATATAATGAGAGAGAGAGAGAGAGAAAGAGCAAATAAATGATGGCGGAGCTGGTACAGCTGCATTAACTTTATCCACTCTGCTAATTTTGCTGCTTCTAGAAGAAAACACACCAGTTTCAAGAAATTAAGATTAAAACTTTTAATTTCTACGAATAACTATAATTTTGCATACATTCTAAAGTAATCTCTGCGACTGCCATGAATTTCTGCCAACATCTTTTCCACTAATAAAAATATGTCTTGAATTTGTCTTAGTGAAATCCTTCAGAGTTCGTCGTAATTTCATTTTATCCAATTAATGTACTTAAAAGGTATCCATGAAGACACAATTCCAACCGCGGAGAAAGAACTTACTTGTTGCTGCTTAGCTTGAATTAGAGAGCTCGTGGAGCTGTATTTAATGGAGGTTTTTTCCCCCAAAAAATCTAAGAATAGTAATAGCATTTTATAATGAAACATTATAGTTTTTGTAAGTGCATATGTTAATCCTCTACATTATTTGTCGTATTCCATATAAAATCCTATTCAATAATTTTTCTAAGAGTTAATTATCACAAATTGATCACAATTATTTTTTAATTGTAATCACTAAGCACAAATTATCTGATCTGATCTACATGTTGATGATAAAACAAAATGGATGATCTACCAGAATGGGATATATTTATGGCTTTATCTACCTTTTTTAATCATTTTATTCCATTCAAACACTTTTTTTCGTTGATGAACAATTGTTTCCAAAAGTTTTGCGTAACATTTCAAATATTTTTACATTACGAATGTTTTTTCACAAATAAATTTAATATGTATTTAATATGTATAGCTCAAATATAGCCAATCTATTGGAAAATTTTCAAAGTAAAAATTCTTAGCTCATTAAAAACATATTTATTTTTAGACGATAAAATGAAATAAATTTCTGACTATTGTTAGATGTTTATAGAAGTTGTAAAAGTTTTTGCACGTGTTATCTACAGTAGATGTATTTTTAAATAAAGTGTTCCCGATATTTTTTGATCACAGTAATTTGTTTGTATTTCATCTTAAGATTTTGAGCATTTACCTATTTCTAAGTACAATGCCTTATTTTAATACTTTCACAATTGAGATACTAATTAATTTCTTAAATTAATTATATTTTGTCTTAATTTAGTTAATTTTTATTGATTTAATTTATTTCTATTCACCTAGAGTCAAGTGTTAAAAATGTTCAGAAAATTAATTATTTTGTTTGGTTGCAAGATATATGCGACCTCTGGTAATCAGCTGGTTTACCAGCAATTTTTGCTGCATTGAGCTGGATAATCATAATTCTCTAAACAAGATATTTAAGATTATAAAATCGAGATTTATATTACAGTTATGCTATTTTAATAGCTTCGTATTTAATGTATATGTGAAATTGTATGAAGAAATCAAATCCCGTAACATTTTAACGCCATTGAAAGTGTGGCCAATTTTGAAGCTTCACTTTGTAAATCTATAGTTTCACTTTCTTATTTCTCACAAAAACGGTGAAGATTATGCATGAAATTTTAATTCATTAGTTTTTTTTAATTATGATTACTTTATTAGTTTTCAAAAAAATGTTTATTTCATTAATTAAAAAAAAAATTGTGTTTACATATGTTTGATGAAGTAGTGAAAGCTGTTAAAATCTCATCAAATATTTGCAAAAAAACATTAGTAAACAAATATTTTTTCAAATACTTGCAAGCAGGTTTCGTTGCAGATAGTGCGGAAAATATTTTCAACAAAATTATCAATATTAAGAAAAAGTTCTGATAATATATAAATTGGAATCATGAAAAAAATAATTCTTGAATTTTAAAATGTTGCATTTTTTTTCTTTGCAACATATGAGAAATTTGCATTTTGATAAATACGAGAAAGTACTAAGATCTGCCTTAATTTTTTATCCAGGAAATATAATCAAAGATAAGAAAAATAATGATAATGTTCATTTTCCTATTTTCAGTTGACAGCACGATCTAGAATTCTTTATAATTTGTAAGGATTTATGGAATGTATTTTAAACGAAAGGTTAAAATATGGAAAATAAATGAGCTTTTAAGTTTTTAAACGGTTTTAAAATAAATATATTTTTGTAAAATTAAATTGATATTGTGTGTGTTTGTGTGTGTAAGAGAGAGAGAGAGAGAGAGAGTGAGTGTCTGTGCATGTGTGTGTGTGTATGTATTCGTGTGTGTGTGTGTGAGAGAGAGAGAGAGAGAAAGAGTAAGTGAGTGTGTGTGTGTAAACAATTTCATTTAATATAAAAGATGAAAATAAATATATATGGAAATATTAATAGTAATAAAACAAAAATTGGCAGCTATTTGTGTATTTGAAAGAATTATCTATAAGTAAAGCAATTCGATCTAGAGCTGCAAAATTTATTAAAATTATACTTTTTAGAATAAATATGTGAAGCATGATATATTAATAGTAATAAGATAAAAATTGGCAACTCTTTGTGTATGTGATTGAATTCTCTATAAGCGAAGCAATTCAATCTAGAGTTGCAAAATTTAGTAAATTATACTTTTATTAGTTATTAGACTTTTAGCGTAAATATGTGAAGCTTGCAGTGATTTTACTGAAATTTTAATCACAAATTCAAAACAAACTAACTAACTAGATGCTGTGCAAATTTTTCTTGCATTTTATCAATTTTTATTCTTTATCTACGTAATTTTCTACAAGACAAATCGTTGTTGAAAGTGATTAAAGTTTTTTAATAGTTTCATCATTATTGAATCAATTGACTTTCATTCATTGCCAAAAAAGAAAGATTTTGTTCGCTTCCAGCACGATTTACTGAAAAGCCAGAAAATAAAATTATAATATAGGAAAGATTAATTAAAAAATTATTTAAATGTTGTCAATTAAATGTTCTCATTTGCCACTATGAAACTGCATTACGACAGTCCAAGTGCTTAATAAGCAGAATATGTGTAGCCATTTTAAATAATACTGCTAAATGTATATCATGTTTCGATATTTAAAAATATTTTGTTTAGGCTATCATGAACCTGAAATTAGGAAATTTCTTTCAATTTATTTCAAGCACTGTCAATATTCCTAGCGAAACAGTTGGCCATCAAAAACTGCTTGTAAATAAATTGAATTGATTTTCTATGCTTCTGTTTCAAAATGAAAAAAATTCTATTTTAAAGTTAAAGGAGTAAATTCGCGCGAAATGTGGCACGTGATGAAATAATCACTGCTTGTATCATCTCACAACTAATTACTATAAGATTTATTTGAATTGACGTATGACATTTTAATACCTTTTAGAATTCCATGGATATGGTCAAATTTTTAGATTTTGTCAGTATTTATTTGTTGAAACAATGGCGAGAATAAACCGATGAGCCGATTAGGTAAGAAGAAAATAATGGCAATACCCAGAAAGAGCGAGAATGAGAAGCGATTCTAAATCTGATATAATTTTAAAAGACTCGGTATCTGGATTCCGTGGTAAAATTAACTGGTGCAGTTCCAAAGTTGAAGTTACAGTAAAAACGGAGCTCGAATGTGTGGGAAAATACATCTAGAGGTAGCAACTTTTACGCATGCACACTTACACTCACATACACACGTGTGTGTCCGTGTGTGCGTGCGTGTGTGTGTGTGATGATATCCCTTAGCTTTAAATCTTAGTTAATTTCCTAAATTTTTCTTAAATTAACCCTTATTATTTCCTGATCGAATTACTACTTTTTATTTTATTACTTCTAAATGTGCTCTAAAAAATTGTTGAGACTTGCTGATATTCTCATCCTCCGAGTGAAGGAACAAAATCTCTAACGCCTACGACATATCAAAATTTATCTTCTTTTCTCAGACACATCTTCAAAATTACTTTATATATATGAGCGTTGTTTTTTATTTTTCTTATGTATATATAAATATTTATAGCATTATGTGTAATGGACTAAAATTAATTTCAACAATGCACTCAACGTGTTGCCGGTGATCGGAAATCAGCTGTATGGATCAACTGAACTTCTCTTATCAAGAAACTCTACCATACATGTGTTTAGTGTAAGAGAATGGAGCTCCTTTCTTTCTACTTCAGGAGCACTTTAAAAAAAATCTGATTATGATAGCAAAAAAATTTTAATCAGCTCTATCGAGATATTAACAGTGACAAACTTTTGATTATCTTAAAGATGTGGAAAACCCATGAATGACGATAATATATCCAACAAGTGTCATAACAAACAACTATGCTTCATTCTACAAGAAAACACGAAACGCAGATAGCACAACACAGCCAAAACATGAGCAGCGCATCGCTTGGAGTAGTCGGAAACACTTAGAGAAGTAACATATCATTATAAAACAACCAAACAGCAAAATAGCGCTTCGAGAGCAGTTAGAAAGCTAGTTCCTCAAATAAGTCTCCAAAGATAGAGTTCACTCTTTGTGTCTGCTATAATTCTCTTAGATTTTAATTTATACTCTCAGTGATATTGCTAAGAAGCGTCTATAAGAATTTAGAAATTTTTGCTCCTTTTAAAGATGGCTTAGTTATTGTCAACCGAGAGCCCTCCTTTATGTCATCAAATCCGTCACCAAATTGCAAATGACCAAGACATTGATCCTTGACCTGACATTCATTTAGTATTAATTAGAAATATCTAACTGTCTGTTCTTTACTAGTAGACAAAGACAAAAGACGGAGTTGCAGCCTGACAGATTAGTAGCAATGCATTAGGTAATCAATTAAAAAAAATTATATGTATATTGAATCGCCTGATATATTGTCATATTGAATTAAAACCAACATTAATTTCATTATAAAAAGATGGAAACTTATATTTCTTTTATTTTTTTTTTATTTTCTCATTATTAATGAAGGGTTTTGTTTTGTGTGTGCATCCATAAAAATAGAAATAAGTATTTTTTTTTCAGCCTCTAAAGGTCAGAATATCAGACTTTGAGCGACTAAATTCAGCACAGTAGATACTTTAGAACGTCAAAACAGACTCTTAGATTAGATATATTTTCTAAATTGAATTAAAAAGCAAAATCTTGCAATTTTCCACCTTACCTTCCGAAATGATTGCAACACAAATTTTAATTTCTCTCCATTTTAAAAATTTTGAAATTTATATTTTGTTTATTCTAAATTTATTGCCACGCAATTATTTTTTTTTCCAAATATTTTTTTACCAAATTTTTCAGAATAGATCTCATTATTACAAAGAAATTAAACAGTTTCCTTTGGTTCATCAAATATATAATCGAATGATTTTCTTTTGAAAATTAATTAAAAAATGTTGACTATTAAAAATTAAGGAAGAAGGATTCTGCCAATTAATTCAGCAATTTACATGAAGAAACAAAGGTATAAATTATATTATAGTAGAAGATAATTTGTAACTTGAAAGAATTTACCATTACTCAATTATAATATCATTGGGGACTCACCAAACTATTTCTTTATTGTGAGAAATATGTAAATATAGTTATACATACTATACTTTATTTAAATTTAGCTCAGTAAATATTCCCAGCAAACCAGCTTATTGCCAAAAGGGGCTAGTGTTCAATATATGAATAAGAATACCTAAATTTGTCACAATTTCAATAATTATTCGGTTAATTAAGTACAGTTTTTGCTCCCAGGAGATACTTTAGTTGAATTATGCTGCGCTCCAAAATCATTCATTTATTTATTTCACTCATATTGTTGCATTTTTTACAATAAAGCCAACAAATCATTCAAGTGATAATATTTTTCAATTCCCTGAGTTCTTTCAAGCTTTACATTATGACATAATATGACCACAAAACACATCAAGCAAAACATGATTTTCAAAGAAAAAAAAGTCATTTAGGAAAAAAATATATAATTTTACAAACAAGAAACTCTCCCCTAGCAGCTAATTAAACCTCCTGAACCTGCTTATTGAAGGAGAAAACAGGATTCTTTATTTATACTTTCGTTTCATATTGAAAAACGTAACCAAAAAAAATTCCATTGGCTAAAAATAAAATTAATAATTAATTTCATGGCTTCCATGAGCTCAAGGCTTTCTTTAATCTTCTAATTTATCGAGATACAATCTTAATTGCTGTAGCATGACATGCCCTGAGGCTGATCAGACTTTGTTCTTCGGAAATTAATTTAGCAAGAAACACGGAAAAAGAAAGAATAATCGTTATCCTTTGAACATTATTTGCTGGTCCTTTTGAGAAGATAAAGGAAGAAAACGATCTTTTCTTTTGTGATGTCGCGTTATTGGGAATGTTATTGTACATATTTATTTGAAGTACTTTTGATAGCCTGTTTCAAATTGCTGTGAAAATGTTTCTTTTGTGTTATAGAATTATGCAAGATAATATTGATTCAGTTTTTATGAATGGGATAAATTAATTAGTACACTTGATGATTTGGGCAGAAATACTTGTTAAAATGCAAAATCTTTTATTAAGTAGGTAAAGGCATAATCATTTACAAAGACAAATTTATCAATGGAACTTATGACTATTTTAATAAAACTGCTAAAATTTATTATCAACATTTCTCAAAATTATAAAACAACATCTCTATTAATAATAAAGAACAATGTGTACGTATGTATTGGCCTTCAACAGGATTGGCAGTTTGACCTTGAACTACGGAATTTGGCACCCATATAATTTGACAATTGAGAATGTGAACCTCGTGGCTGTTTTTTTAATTTTATTTAATTAAAAATTAAGAGATATGATGACGTTTTATCCCCGTAACCCCTGAAAATATTCGTTGCACAAGTTGCACGAATGATTTCAATTGCACAATTCGCTACATGTTATTCACTTTTTGCTTTTTTAAATCCTAATCAATGTTTTGCTAATACCTATTTAATTATTGTGCTTCTGAATTTTGGAAACTAAAGAATTTTTTATCTGTTTTCCAATAAAATATTTTATTATTCTTCGCCATTTTTAACGTTTTATCAAATGTTATGTGATTGTTTATTTTTCAATTGCTGAAAGCAAAGGAAGGACGATTCTGTTTCATATCTGTTCAGTTCGCATGAAAAAAAAATGAAAGCGAAAATAGATTAAACTTACAATTACAATTTTGTGCCACTAGTACTGTGATGATAAATTATTTGAAATTAATGAGGTTTAATAAATAGAATAGACGAAAGAATAGAAGATAACAAATCTCTAATGTTTTATCATATTTTGATGTTTAATATGTCTTCACTCAGGAAATTTTGAGCACACGTAAAGATGAAAAATATTTATTTGAAATGAAACAAAAATGAGTATCCTTGGTGAGCTACTGTCTTAGTTTCCAAAGGCAACCAAATTAAATTAATCTTTATATGAGTCTAACGCAATGAAAATTTAAAGCGCCGCCAATCAGTATCCATGATCATCTTTTTCACCCTATCGGAAAACTTACTCCAGCAATAATTATAGTTAATAAATTTAATTAATTTATATACAATCTTATGGAAATTTCAAAAAGAAATTTTTCTGAAGGTGTGATAATTGAAACCAAACCATAATAATATTTTTTTTTGAAAAAAAACATTCAGTTATTTATAATAATGTTCAAGTAATTGTATAAGCAAATAACATTTATTTCTATTATTATATATGAGTATGCATATATATGCTTGTATATATATTATAAAAATGTGAAAAATATATTAAAAAATTATGAAAACTTATATAGTAGTTGCTTCTTCTAGTAGGTTTATTTGTCATAAAACACATCATATTGAATCTCAGAAAGATAAGCGAATGTAATACTTGAGAAAACAAATTAGTGCAATTACTCTAGGTGCTAGAAAGAAAATAATTTTAAGCTGATGGGGTTCATTGTAACATCTATTATATAAAATTCCTGTTTTACTTCAAATTATTCTTGAATTCACCTTAATATCAGGAATAATATTCAATGAAGCAGTCTGAAACCTTAATAAAAAGGTTTGTTCACATTGAGCTGTGACATCAGATAATCATTTGTGTGAAAATAAAATTTTGAGTATTAACGACCTCCTGTGTTGTCTAAAGTTCACAATTTTATGGCATGGGAAAGATGACACTTTTATTTGAGATCATGAGGGAAATTTCTTCTAGACAACTTCCACTATTTTGAAAGAAATAATAATTTTTAAATAAATTAAATCAGCGCCTAACGCAAAGGACATAAAAACTGAGATCCATCTTTCACACGTAAAAACAAAACAAAGAAAAGTAAGTAAAAGCAACTATTTTTCCTTTATATTAGTCAAATCACGATTTCACTATAAACTTTAATAGTAGCACTATCTAAAGGGAGCGAAAATCTGTTGAGCTAATTTCAAACATCAATTTCCAATCACATCACAAATCTGAAAGAAAAAAAACGAGAAGAAACTTGTCCCAATTAATTTGCCCAGAATAATAAATCCATTGCAATCCAAGTTTGAATTTTTCAAATAATAGTAAAAGAACATCATATTCAGCTTTTATGTCTACACAGAAAAAGAATACTCAAACAGTCTTCTGATAATAAATTTATTTACTACAAACTGAGTCTAGCACGCGAAGACGCTTTGCTGAAGTGTAAGTTGAAAACAAATATTCAAATCTTAACGATGTTTACAAATTTCGTACCGAAAATTCCGACAAACAACTTACATCAGTGCTTCCATATCAAAAGATAATCCTGGCGTATTTTTATTTCTTGACTCGTTTCGCTTTGCCGACATATTTTTAAAACTCAAGCAGTTTTTTGCAATTCTGTGAAATAAAGGGAAACGAATTACAACTGTGTTGCCATGTTTGCGATTTCAATTTCTAATCCTCTTTCTTTACTGAAGCTATTATAAAACTTTTAGAATACATTTTGGAAAACGGTTGTTTAAATTCGGAATATTTTTAAACAGAAAATGAAGAAAATTTATTGCATCATTTATATTTTTTTAAATTTAAAAATTACAGGATATTTTTTTAAATATTTTCGAAAATGGAATAGTGTGTCTATATAATCATTATTTAAATTAATTTATTAAAATATTATTTATTATGATGGGTGTCTATTGTGTTCTTTATGATATGTAATATTTTTATATTAATTAGTTACATATGTAAACCATCTGATTAGAAGTCAATTTTTATTGTACTAAAATATGAGTCATATCTCTTATCAATTCTCTCAACAAAGAATTTTTGAACATATTTACTGTGACATACATTAAAATAGTAGCATTATACCTATTATATTCATTGTATATATGGATATCTCTAATGAAATCAATTCCAAAGATTTCATAGCGTCGTTAAACAATACCGTTCGATTAATTATTCTTTTTATTATAAGATCTCTTTCACGACTCGATGACATCACCTTCTCATTCAGTATGTAAACGATACGGAAAATATGTAAGTAATTCAGTATGTAAACAATGCTAAATAAAGTCTTCCTTCCTTAACTTTCAGCAATGGGAAAACGACAGGCAATTAAATATTTGATATAAAAATGAAAATTGTCTGAATTTCATAGCAACAATTTACAAAACCATTCACTTCCTGTTGATAAGTATGCAAATAATATATGCATATATGCTGTGAAATCTATAAGGATGCTATGGCATACAAGATAAATTACTATAATAGACAGGTCATAAAAGGCAGTTTGATCCTGTAAAATTATATATTTTAAACTTTTAAATATTTACGCTTTCTATAAGAACTTCAAAATGAAAATCTTTCTAGTAATAAGTAAGCAATATAATCATGAATCATCCCGTAAGAAAATTTCAGAAAATTTTCATTTAGAAAAAAAAAATATTTTTTTATGTAAATAAATACATTGCTTATATATTGCAGCCCATATACAAGTTAAGATGCATACTTGTCGGAAACATTTGCAAGAAAATCTGGAAGAACTTTAATTAATGATATTGAAATATCAGAAAAAATTTCAGTTTTACTTAGAGAACCATAAACTGCCTCTTTCTCATCATTCTGATCACCTGGAATTAATATTGATGAAGTATTATTTATACTGTCTTCTTTTTAACGTTGCTTTAGAGAAAGTCATCAGAGATTCAGGATTTAACATCAAAGGCAATATATTCTCAAAATCAACGCAAATTTTGGCCTATGCGGATTGACATCGTTTCAAGAATTGTTTCCGTATTAAAAGATGCTTTTCTTTCTTTAGAGCATGCTGCTAATAGCGCGAGACTTATCATACACAGCGAAAGGACCAAATTCATGCCTGTGCTAAGTAATAGAACCTCCCTTGAATCCCAACTAGAAATTGGTTCTCACAAATTGCATGTTGTTACTGATAAAAGTTTTACTGATCTTGGTGCTATAATTACTGATGACAATAACTTAGTCAAGGAGATTCAAGGTCATCTAATGAATGCAAATAAAGCTTTTTATGGACTAAAAGGATTTTTTAATTCTCATTACTATCAAGAAATCCAAAATTTTTACTATATCAAACTTTATTTTGACCAATAATTACCTATGGCTCAGAGACCTGGACCTTGACCAAAGCTGGAAAAAATAAAATAGCCATTTTCGAAAGTAAAATGCTGCTAGCCATTCTTGGTGGGATAGAAATCAACAATGTTTGGAGAAGAAGATATAACTTTGGGCTATATAAAATCAATATAGAGCCAAATATTATAAAGTTCATCAAAATAAATCGGATGAACTGGGAGGCTCATATATTTAGAATGCATGATGATTCCAAATAAAAAAAATCTTTTATATGAACCTCTAACAAGTAGGAAAAGGGGTAAACCTGAAATGAGATGGATGGAGTCAGTGGAAACAGACTTCCTGGCTGTCAAGGAAAGAAACTGGCACACATGTCAAAAATAGAATGCGGTGGAACAGAATTTAGAGGAAGGCACTGGCTCACCCTGGGGTGTCTAGCCAAATATGGTGATGATTATGAAAGTATTTTCATCTCTGCAGCAACTAAAATCTTGCACGATTGTCTAAGTTTAAAAATATCTTTAATATTGAGTAGAAAAGATAGATTTCACGAGATTTTTGAAAATAAACTGCCGTGGATATCTGTCTAAACATTCTTTTAATTCTTTGGCGATTATAGTCAGATCAATGTTCCCGTTTTCACCACTTTTTTTCCAAAGACAAACGCTTTCTTTCAATAATTTTGAATTGTAAAATTCTAATCTCCGGGGGCCTACATATATGCATTTTTTGCATGAATTGCATATAGAGTTGGGGACTTACTTTCTAGAAAGTAAATAAATTTTTGAATTTCTCCAAACGCTAAAAGATACCTCAATCTAATCAGGATTGGTTGCAATTTGATAGAAAATAAAATATTTTAATGTTTTTCAAATTTAGGTAACTTTTGTTGCAGAAGAGATGTGCAATTGTCAACTATGAGACCAAAAAAATTTTTTTCTTCTTTATATCTGGTTTTCAACAACAAGCAGCCAGTGACTTAAGAATTACATAGTACTGAAATTAAAAGATGCACAAAATTACATTATTGCCATCTGTGAGTTTATTTTTCCTCAAAATAAATTAACATACATACACACTATTAGCGTATTGATTTACCACGGTATCCATAATGTAAGTGTTCAAAGTATGCACCGCCTCAATGCAGACACTGTTCATATCGTTCACGCAGATTCTCAAACATATCCTGAAACAAAGGGGGCTGCAGAGGTGAAGAGAGAAAAAGAGGTGACTTTCTCACGTAATGCAGGCACAGTTCTTGGCGGATCTTCACAATTGAACACACTCTCCTCTAACATTCCCCACAAGTAGGCATGAGGTGGTGTAAGATCGGGAGGATGGGACGGGTTTGGGAAGTCAGTACCACGCGAAATAATTCCTCCTGGAAAATTTTAATGCAGCATGGCTAGAGACTTTCGAGTGGTATGGCTGGTCGCCCCGTCCTGTTGATACCACCATCCATTTATCTGAGTGTTCCTCATATGACAGATTTTTCTCAAATCCTGAAGAAATGGCTCGATCACTTATTAAACCGTCTTATTAAGCTTCTCTTGGAATTGTTCCGCCACCATTTTCAAACTCGATCCACTTTCACGACAGCTTCCGTATGAGCGGAAATAATACTCAACTTCCTTTTCACTACTGCGAACACGTGTAGTTGGAGCTATGCCTCATCGACAAACGCAACCACGTGTTCGATATGCGTTAGTTTCAGTATTCAGTATATTTTGGCGCAAATTGTACCTAAACTTCAGGTACTTTCCAGGGACTAAGGATTCCAATTAATTAATTTTAGTGCTGTTTGAATAAAGCAAACCACTACTCCAATTTCTTCTCATCTTTAAAACTTTTTTCTTTTAAGGGGCATTGTTTTGTCTAGCATAATCTGATAAAACAAAACAGTTTCTTTTGCAATGGATCATCAGGAATATATATTTTCTACTTTCTCTACCTTGCTGTTTCCGTGATGCGACATCATTACTTGGAACTGACTTTTCTTCAATTGAATGACAATTAAATTTATGCCAATAAAAACAATTTGTTTTTCGATTTTAAAATTATATAAAAATTATTCTAATTCAACAATGAGATGGGAAATTATTGCAAAGAATACTAAAATATGATTCGTTTAATGTCCTAATTAAAATTTAGTCAAAGTGCTCTCCAAAATGCACATTAGCACCCTCCATTGAATGTACGAGCTCTCAATGATAAATTGGTCTATAACGTGTCAACACATAAACACTCAGATAAAGTCACAATCATACATTTTAATTTTTTTAATTAATTGAGACAGTGAACCAAAATTTTCCTGTCACATTTATTATAATAATAATTATATAGAATTTAATATATTTGCAATAATTATACTCATTTATTATTTGGATACTTTTCTAAGCTATTTCATACAGATATTCTTTTTCACTCACTTTCAAAATTTTACTTATTTCTTAATTTTAAAGAAAAAATCTATTAATCGATTTCCATTATTTTCCCAGAGTGCCTGGGAAGAAGTTTATACAGATTTTTTACCAACTTATAATATTTACAATTATTTGATTAAATTCTTATTTCCTCGGAAATGTGACATCTAATATTAAATTTTAGAAATATTTGCTACAAAGTTATTCAATATTTATAACACTGAATCAAGAAAAAATATTAGAAAATTATGAAAAATTAATTTTTTAATCACATTTTCGATAGCATACCAAAAATTAAGAAATAAGTTTATTAAATTAATACTGCAAAAAGGAAACCATAAAAGACTCAAAGGATGAGAAATAATTTCACAAGGAATATCAGATGAGTGAACATTTTTATGCACTTAAAATAAATTCACTAAAAATGAAATATCTGTAATAAATTCTATAAAAACTTCAGTTTTCATAGGATTATTCAAGCATTGTCAGTCTCTTTTATAATTTATTTTGTAACTCCATAATTTTTTGGAAAAATAATGAGTTGTATCCTTTATAGTACACTAAAGAAGCATTTTTTAAGACTTTTTAAAACTTTTTATTATATAAATAAAAATGAGTTTCCTTAAACAATACAATAAAATCATATAAATACATATCCAGAGTGTGATTTCGAGGTAAAAAAATAAATGAAATATTTTGAAAAGAGTGCCCTTTTTATAAGCAGATATTTTCAAAAGTGGCAATCGAAACTAGTTGTAAAAGAAAACAGATAGCATTATGCAAACGAAAAGCTTTTAATATTTTATATTACGAAACGCCATTATTTTTCAAGAAATATTACAAAAATTTACATAAACGGGAAAGTAATTTAATTAAAATAAAAAAGATTTGAGTCTGATAGCCCAAGTCATTAAAACAATGAAACACATTTTTATAAAATGTATTTTAAAATGCCACGAAATTAAATGCACTTTACAATTTAAAAAAAATTGGAGAGAAAAACTACTTTGCATATAACAAATAACATTTTTGTAATTAAAAGTTATTAAAATTAACAAATTAAATAAAATTTACAAATACATTAAAATTAGAAAAAAAAATTATTTTCAGAAATAAAATTGAATTAATCGAAATTCTTTTTTCTCAGTTTCCGAAAAATATTTTTAATTCTCAACTAGTTAGCAGAAACACAAAAATTTTAATTGACTTTTAACAAATAAACTGATTATTTTTTTAATCAATGTGAGCAATCATGAGATATTTATGCGCCAAATTCGGACGGCCTAGGTCAACAATATTTTCTGTAGAAAGTTCTTTATTATTTCTTATTTAGTATATTCTGTATAAAGATTTTGTGTGTATGCATTACGCATATCTCATCAAGAATTTTGCAGATATTGCAACCTATAAGTATAATCATGCTAACATGCAGTAATCAGCTTTCAATAATCTATATTACTGCCAGATAACTTAAAAAGTGATAGCAATATATTTTTATGCTTTGATTTTCCTTCAGTCTGTTTATTCGTGTACATGGGATCACAATGTTACAAAATTGCAATAGCTTACATGTAAATAAAGAAAATAAATGGTCTTGCCATGGCTTCTGATAAAGCCAAGATTCTTCTATTTTTAAAAATCTTTATTTTCGTTTTCAAAACCACTAAATTTATAATCGAATTGTCATCAAGTTTGTCGCCAGGTTAGGGGATCATTGACTTGTCATTCATTCAGTATTCATTCAGCATTCATTTGTCATTCATTCATATATGAAGAATATATATAAATATTTTTTAGAGATAATATTAATATTACAAGGAAAGATGTATAACCTACTATTTTAAACATTTTACTGAACGTGCGTTGTTACTAATAAATTTTAATTTCTACATATTACACAGAGAAAATTACCTTTCTAACCTCGCAGTAATTTTGATATAATATATTTATGGTTTGAAAAATTAGTTAATTTAGAATTTAATCCAGTTTTGAATTATATAAAAGAATTTTAATATTATTAAAATTCTTTAAAACATTCTTATCACAACTTTTGCTGAAAATATACATTTAACCATAAATGATTTGTTTTTGGACTAAACAAGAAAAATACAAAAGCATGATACGACATTTAAAGAGCTAATTTCCAGTTGAAATCGTTGTTTTTTTTTCATTCACTTGGTAAAACTTTATTTGGAAAAAAATTATTTTATTTAAATTTCGAGGAGAGTTTTGCAAAAAATAAACAGACATTTGATTTGTATTTTTTTAATCATTTCATCCTAATTATTTTATAATTTTTGTTTTTATTTTAAAAATTTTTATTGGTAAGCTAGTTTCCAAGAGTAGATGTAAACACTTAAAATGTTTAAAAACATGATTTGAAAATGCACTTTGCAGCAAATTTTATTATTTTCTGTTCTCGAATAAAACCATTATAAAAAAACGCACTTTCGAATAAAAATTCATATTATATTTTTTCTGAGCAATTTCACTCTTAAAAATTTCCACCTTTTTTTAAGAAGGGATTAAAGGAAAAAAAATACTTCCATTCTTTTGCCATTAGATTTATTTTCTTAAAAAGAAAATTGGAATCTAAAGCTTATTTGTTTTGGAAAAACTTTCATAAACAAAATCTTTGAAAGAATATTTAAGACTTCGAAATAGTGAGTGATTAAAAAAATGAAATAATCTTTCTAAATACATGAAAGTCTCAATGAGTTGAAGATTTATTGTTTGAATTTTATGAATTTGTATGTTTCAAAATGTAAATCTGTTTCGACCTAAACACTTTTTTTTAAATGAATTTCTTGAATTCGATATTTTAAGATAATTATTGCTTGAAATGGCAAAAAATAAGGGATGGCAAAAAAATCTCTTATTAATTTGATAAGAACATTACTAATGATGTTAAACAACAAATCTCTTATTTGAATTTTGGAACACAGTAATCAAGGTTGAAATAAAAGAAATTTTAGAAGTAGTGTTAATTAGTGAGCAATTAGTAACTTTTTATTTAAAATATTTTAATTTGTTTCAACTTTTTAATTTTTAATTTATACTTCTTTTTAATAAATATTATGACTTGTCCAAATTTAATTTTATTCAAATTCTCCAACAATTGAATCCTCTATAAGAAATAAAATTTTGCTAAATTGTTCGATTAACTGATAATTAAATTCTGGATATATTAAAATAATGCATTGTAATTAGAAATGCATAAGTGTATAAAGTTCGAAGATACTAGCATTCTAGAAAATGTTTGAAAAAGTTGATAAAAGAATTGACAAATGTGAAACAAGTAAGTTAAAAAAATGGATTTTTAACAATTTATTCAAGAAATAACGATACAAATTTACTTTTATAGAAAAGCTTCCTACTTACCAAAATGCAAATAAGCTTATGGTTGTTGATATTATGAAAAGTTGGAAAGGTAATAATACAAACGACAATAATTGAATTTGATTGCATTTTTAATCATGCGATAGAAGCAATATGAACTCAAATTTGAACCAACATAGACTCATATTCTTTTAGAAAGCAAGAATATTGTGTGAATATACTAACTTAGATACGGTAAAAGTAAAAATACATTAGGAATTTTCTTTTTTTTTTTATTCTGTCGTTCGTTTATAATTTTCTTCAGAAGAAAAAAAAGACTCATCATCATCATCAAAAATGACGAACCATCCACCATTCGCTAAATCAACTAATTAAAATTAAAAAATTTTATTGAAAAAATATTTTTTTAATACGCCGGATACATTAGTAAACATCAGATATGAAATACATTGAAAGAATATATTGTAATACTCAAAAAATTCAAAATCGAGGTTTTGATGAATCTTGACGTTACAGACCTCACAGACTTCGGAAATTCAGCATGTTTTCGAACACAATGATTCAAAAATCCGCCTTTGAGTAAGATGCAGGAAATTTGGTGTATAAGCCTTACACCATATTTATAGATTTCAATAAAATTTTGAGTGAAATCCATTCAGAGGATGTCTGTTCAGCAATACAGAGACTTAATGTCAAAGTAAAAAATGCAAGGACTGAAATAAATGAAATTTGGCATGTGGTCTTGTGACTATAATGGGTGGTATGTATGAAATATTAGTTTCAATTGTGGAAACGAAGACATTCAAAATACTATTTTCTTTTCAGTAATTGAGCATTAGTTAGATACCAGCTATTAATCGCCAAAAACCTGATCTAATACCACATGTTAATTGATCTTTTTATAATCATTATTTAATAATAGTATGCAATTAATAATACGCAAGTGCCGTTTACCTCTACTATACTTTGAAGTTCTCAACTCTTAAGTATAAGACTCTGAAATTAAAAATCTGAGAACTCTTGGCCTTCAATGCCTCACCCTAGATCCACATTTTTATGCAATGTAGAGGTCGAGATAACACTTTAAAGTATATGAAATTGTCTCTAGGAGACTACACGTAAGTTTCATTTAAGTATGAGGAACTGAACAGCAAAAATGCTAAAATATGAATTTAGATGTTTCTTGATAT
>JAPMOR010102744.1:696152-728453 GCA_026543865.1 Argiope aurantia
TTTTAATTCTAATTTCAATTTAATTAATTTTCAAGATTTTATCTTAACTTAGCCCATAGTAATTTTATTCTAAAATATTCTCTTATTTCGTGATCCAATTCCACTGTCTCTACTTAATTAATTCAAGAGAAGCTTTGTTGAATTGCAGAGTCAGCTAAAAGTCTAACTTTCCCACACTCTGCGTGAAGAGGCAAAATACCGCTGAATCGACAAAACGCCGATACTTTCACACGCTCGGCGTGAAGGGGTAAAAAACTGTCCAGTAAGCACATTCTTTTTAAAAGATCTCTGTGTTTCCCTTACATGTGATTGACATGCGTCAGAAATCCCTATCAGAATCTTATTAATATATTAGCACTATGAAGAAATGTTTTCCCTATCAAAATCATAGGTTATATAAGACCAGGGATAAAATGTCCAAGGGCTTTTTCCTCATTCCTCTCTGTGTCGTCCTGTGTGCTCATCGCTTGTACATATGCCTGCTTCTTAAAAATGAAACAAAACGACGTCACGAAATAGCAAGTCTCTTCACTGTCTTCAAACTGCATTTCTGCTCCACAACAAATAATGTTACATATATATATCAAAATCAAATGTACCATAGTAATTAGATGAATTCGGTTTATATCGTTTAATAAATTTAACACCAACCACTATTAGCCACCTATAAGTTTGCAGGGTATATAAATTGCATTTAATTTTAATTAAATCTCTTATGCATAAACTGATGTTGATGATTTCACTAAGAATGAATGCTTAAATATAAAATTATACTAAGCATTAAAATAGTTTGATTTTTATCGCCCCAAATCTATTATGATTATTTACAACATGAACCTTTCTACTGTATTTAAGGTGCTAAGATTAGCACTTACAAGAACATTAATATCCAGGTAGTCAAATTACAGTTGTCTTTAGTAATTCCATTTTGTTATTAATTATGAAAATTGCGGCAGTAAAAAGCAAAATCTCTCTTCCTTTCTTTTTACTTACAGGAATGGAAATGAATCACAAACTTAAATATTTTTAGTGAAACAATGGAAATGGCTGGAATTCTAAGAGGCTGGATAAAATTTCAAAAATTCATTCTGTAGTCTCTTTGTCGTTGTCAAATTCAGTACAAGGTATACTAAATTTGAATTTAAGAAACAATGGTCATGTACTACAGTTTTTGAACTAGAGAATAAATAATCTATTAATTAGAAATATTTTATAATTGCTTTAATGTTTCACTATGCGAGAGAAGTTTTATATCGTTTTGCAGACCAATCTTAATATTTAAAGTATCTATAGAAATACAGCTGATTTTCTACTTCAGAAATTATATTTCTTAAGCTTTTTGCAAAATTTAAAGTAAATAATTTGATAAATTTCTAAATTATAAAATGTTTACTTTATACCATTTTTATCCAAAAAAAAATCCTGTTTTTTCAATTTTTAAAAATAACTTTTATAATTTAATTGGTATATTTTGGTTTTATAAATGTCTGTTCAATCCTTTGTAGGCAAGAATTCAAAAATAAAACAGTTTAGAGAGTTTTTTTAAAAAAAAAATAATCCCTAGCCTATTCACATAACTTGAATACTTTTTAGAGAAATTATCAATAACCTAACCTGTTAATCAATAATTCATTTTGAATGAATGGCTTCGGTAAGTGGATATTATTTATTGAGTGGATATAAGTGGATATTTGATAAGAGGATATTATTTATTACATTTTTATTTATTTAATTGAAATGCACACGGGTAGTCAGATATCAGATTTCTATTAGTTCAGATGGTAACAAAACTACATATCATTTATTTTTAATCCGACGTCTTTTCTTTTTTGAATCATTGTATTCACACGAAATTCTATTTTTCCGTCTAAAAGTTGGAATGTGGAGGTTGATTGTTCTGAGAAATACAATATTTTCGCTTTTTAAATTACAATCATGAGAAAATAGATAAAAAAAAAGATTTTTTTCATGCTTTGCGTTACTTGAGCTTATTAGGCTCACTATAAAACCAACATCACAATCGCATTAAAATTTAAAAAAAAAAATATTTGCATCATTATTTCGGAATCAAAAATAAATAACGCTCTTCTCATATTCTTAAAAACAAAACTCATTCATAAAATATTCAACAAATCAATTAGAATAACCCCGGATTTAAATTCATCCACAGCGAGACAAATGTTTAAAAAGTCAATAACTCTTAATCGATACGTCACAGACAAAACTTAACGTCATTGATCACGTCACAAGCCATCAGCAAAGAACGTGAGATATTTAACGCGTCAATTAAAATGTAGTTGAGTTCATTTGCATGCGGGATCATTGTGGCAGATGGCCGGAACATTTTTATCGCTAACCTTATGCATGGGGGAAAAAAATTCTACGCTATTGCTCTCGAGGAGGAGGGTTCGCTGATCCCTCCCTTTCATCTGCCGTTCTGCCCGACTTGCCTGTGGTACCACAACTTTAACCCACTAACAGGATCGGAGCAGCAATTCATGCGTGGCGCAGAACCATGGAAGGGGGATTTCCTCAAAATTTAAGAAATATAAATGGAGGATGCATTTCCATAGAGGATGCATTTTCATCGCATGTTTGTTGTTTTAGTTCTCGCTTGATGTTCTCGAAAGGCTTTATTAAAGTTCTTTATTTAAACTGATTTATTATGTAACCACAAATCAGATTGTCGTTTCATGACTTTAATTATTATATTCATGGATTTAAATATTTAATTATAATTACTAATTTTCAGATTTTAATCAGTATACCTGTATCATTTCTTCCGATTCACTAGTATTATGGTATTTTGTTTTTGTTGTTTCAAAATGTCAAATTCGACAAACATATTTCATTAATATCAAACACCTGTATAGACTGGCTACTTCAATTATCAAACTGTTTTCTATAACTTTCGAAAATGTCTGCCGAATGTTGCTACAAAAAGCTGTTACGCATTATTTTGACATAAATATTTGAACACAGTTTCTATCTCCCTCTCTATCTCGGTAATAATAAAGATATATGTGTGTGTGTGGTATATCTATGTATATAACTCTGGTGTGTAATGGTGAGTGTATCGCTAATGTGAGTATCTTGCTTTGTATCTATGTTGGCGATGTACAAACCAGACCATTTGTGATAAAGATACCAAATTTGGTAAATCTAACTTTCGGAAGGAAAAATGTGTTCATCGAATATTTTTTTAATTTTTTTTTAATTAAAAGTTAAAATTTTTGTGATTTCTAGATATTATTTCCAAAATATTACAGTACATTTTTTGCATCATTTTAAAACAGAAACAAATATTATTTCAATTATATAATTTTACCTATAATTTTTAAATAATTTATCAAAAATTATATTTTAATCGTGATTTAAAGCTACATTATTTCATGAAACAAAATTCAAATCGTTTTTGCTATAGCTGCAAATATTTCATACTACTCTTCTTTTTATACTTAATAAGATAAAGAATTTGAAATTTCTGGTAATTTTTCTATGTTGCCTTAGTAAAGCATGTTTTTGAAATTTTTAAAAATTATATCACGAATTTAAATTAAATTTTAAATTTTTAAAGAATATGACGCTTATACTAAAGCACAACTTCTAAATAAAGCAATGGTGCAACATCTTTTAGATGTGTCTCTTTTACATACTGATTTTCTTTCCTGAGATATAATTGAACGAATATAAAAGACAACAATGAACGGAGCAAAACCAGGTTTCTAAAGTATTTTGAAGTATATGTTTATCAAATTTTGTTTAAAATTGTTTCCTCTGGAAGCCATATTTTTGTACATCGTACTTTATCGAAATATTTAACACCCTTCAACCCCGAAGAACAAAATGATAATTAAAGGCGACAAATAATTAAAAAAAATTTGATATAAATATATGATTAATTATGTTCTGGACATATGGATAAATTAGCAGTTATATAATTCTGCGATTGTCTTTGCTATTTGACCTTTTGTTAACCTACAGTTGACTCAAAGTGAAATATTAATGTAAAAAAAAAGGGGCCACTCTTTATTTGCTTCTGTGAAGTTTGATTTTCTGTGCGTCATACATTTTAAATCAAAAATAGA
The DNA here is from genome assembly GCA_026543865.1 of Argiope aurantia. Classification (NCBI taxonomy): domain Eukaryota; kingdom Metazoa; phylum Arthropoda; class Arachnida; order Araneae; family Araneidae; genus Argiope; species Argiope aurantia. Next base: position 700,241 of record JAPMOR010102744.1, read on the forward strand.
AACATATACATTTAGTTGATTTCAATAAAATTATATTTTAATCGATTTATAAGCATTGCTGGAATATTTGAATCATTAGTTTTAGACTTTTATGTTGAGTTAAGTTAAAGTTTTCTATATTTGAACAGCAAAAGTATCTGTAATAAAGTAACCATAACCATAACAGGCTACTTCGACCCACCACTAAGGCACATGGATTTATATGACTTACCAGACCACGGCCACAGCAACACTGATGGGAACTATGTTTGTGTCTTAAGTGCCATCACAGGCCACGGTATAACCCTTTCCTTGGGAAGCACGTCCTGTCATTGATAGGAGATAGCTGACCCTCACCATTTTCTCTACCGGAGTAGCGAGAACAACCACAATACCGGAAGCTTCTCATCCTCATCTTTGAGTCCCCCATTGAACATTTCTCATTCATTATCTATAAATAGCAATATATAAATTACAAAATACTATTACAGTAGCTAATGTTTAATAACATTTATGTACCTATCAGTAATTACCTATTTAAAGATAACGTAGGCATTCTGTCACTTATTTTTAATAGCTCTGTCTCAAGTATTTGGAATAATTTCATTCAATTACGTATATGCCTTGTAATTTTAATTTAAATTTCTACGTTATAAACAATTTTTATCTCATTTTAAATTCAGAAATTAATTCAACTCTTTTCTTTCTTTTGCAATATAAAAGTGGGTCCTTTTCTTTTAACCCTGATTTGCACGTGATACCATAACGTACACAGGTATATAATTAGAGTATTGCTACCTTTCTTTTTTATTTGGATGGGTATTTTAATTAACCGGAGTTTAACATAATGATTTAATACAATAATTGTAAGAAATGAAATTTCTGAAAACTGCAACGTACCATCTGCAGACATAACCCCCTGCCCCATGAAAAGATAATTCCTTTATCAATCACATCAACCTTTGGCAAGCTAATGACCCAAAGATGGTTTTGACGTAAGAGAGAAACGTCCGCAAAGAAATTCCGGGACATTTCCTTGGAGTAAAAGGTTGCTGGACGATAATTCCTTAGATCATTCTCGACAAGAGACTGCAAACTTTGACGAGACGGGTTAGCGACCACTTAAACGCAGGATTTCCTTATAATTTATTCTCTAAATATAATGAACTTATATTTGACAACTGTAAATAATATCCTTGCTTACATTGTATTTTTAAATCATAATTAGATTATATTGCTAAAAATTTGCAACATTGCAGTTAGTAAGGAAGACAGTTTTTGTTGGTATGTTTAAGGAATGGTACTGGTTGCTATATCAATAATACCCTGGGCGTTGTGACAAACTTGGCGACCGATGAGAAGAATTTAGAGATTTTGATGAAACAAAGATTCTGGAAAATATCACAATTATGGCGACACCTTCAATAGGAGTTTAGATCTCCAAATCTTTCTAGAAAATTCTATACGTTGTTAGGAGGCTATAAAGGCGAAGATCTCTCATGAGAATTCTCTGTTTGAAGTACTGATCGCAGAGCGAATGCTCCTTTTGTTTAGTCTGAGCTATTTTTTATTTGGTGGTTGCTGGTATTTTGGTTCACAAGCTGTCTGTTTGTGCTTCTAGTGCTTATAAGTGATGTTATTTGTATAAATCTCGATTGACATGTTGCTATTGTATTTCATATTCTTTTGTGTGTGTGTGTGTATATATATATGAGTGAGAGTGTGTATGGGTTTGTGTGTGCGTAACAAATCGTTACTAAGATCGCTGGAAGTTCTAAGTTCCTTGCTAAGGAAGCTCACTAGTTACTAAGCTTATTGTTCTCAGCAACAATAAGCAGCAGTAACCCATTCTACTAAGTCGCATGTCGTTTCTCCATTTGTTTGATATTATCACGTAGATACTTTAGTATGGAACTTAATGACATACACAAGAGGTAGAGCTAAACCAATTTATTAACTGAACTCAGAATACAGTAACCGACAAATCTTCTGCTTTTATATAAGCAGAGAAAGTTCCAGAATACTCTTCTGGGGACAGTAAGAAAAGTCCAGAACACTTACTTGTCTGGTAAACTAAAGAAATGTCCAGTATCTTCTGGAACATGAAATAAAGGAGAACATAAAATCCAGGAATTAAGTATTTACATATACCATTAATCTCAGTGTCTCTAGTGGGATTCGAACCCAGGTATCTTGATCACAAGACCAGTACCTTGACCATTCGGCCATGGAGATTCGACAGTCTTTCTTCAATGCGGCAATATTATATTTTCTTGATGATAAAGCTTTCTGGTCCGAGAGTCGCAAATTCGACCGAAAACTTGTCATTCAAATGGACGTAACAAAGAACTACAGATTTGTGGATCGTTGCGTTTTTATACCTATCATGTTCACACGTTAATTTAAGTCTAAATGTGATTTTTTTTTATCTCAGTAAGGTATCAAATGTGGAGATTTATTTGAAATTACAGGTATATTTTTAATGATTTTATTTTCTTTCTACATATAAGAAAAAAATTTGGTTTAAGAGAAAAAATAAATAAAAATTATTTTTATTATTATTATTGAAATGGGAAAATCTGGGATTTTTTCTCATCTTCTAATGTCAGAGAGTTAGAGTTAATAAATCTAAAAAAAATTCTGAGAACGAAGAAACATTTGAAAAACAGGACTTATGAAAAACAGTTTTTTGCATCAGAATTTTAGGAGACGAAATTTCTTGGTGATTGAAAGTGAACTTTTCCCAAGGGTACTTCAAACAGTGCATGAGAATATGTTCAATGCCATTTTCTTGGTTACAAGATAGGCTGTCAGGAGTTCAAATTTATTCAGTAGAGCTGGGGTGATGATCATCCGGGTAATTAGATGTGCTGCTATCATATCATATCATCTATTTTTAAACGACGAGTAAAAATTATTTATTATGAAATTTTAATGTAGTGTTACAGACTTATTATGGGAATGATATCTCAGTGCCCTAAAGACAACTTTAGTTTTATGTTTTATATCGAAATAAATAGCTATGGATGGAATAGTTATGAAAGAAAATAAGCTCAAACTTGTCTCTTTGAAGAGAACAGTAAAATGAAATGTAGTGCAAAATTTCGGCATTGTCGAAAGGTTAACCTTTGTATTGGTGTCAAAATTTCTCAAAAGAGATTTTTCTTCCCAAAAAGTTTCAGAAAAGCTTTTCCTTGCAAGGATATTTATTTTCTTCCAAAGCATTGCTACATATTTATGCAATGTATGAATAATTTATACACCAGATACGCGCCAAAATATGAGCAAAATGAAATACGTATGATCATCTTCGTATCTATAGAAGAGTGAAGTATTTTCATATTTTGAGTTTCTCATATACCTTATAAGAAAATACCGGGATTTTTTTTCCATATATATATTTAGAAAATATATAAAATTTGTAAAAAAAGTCTGCGTTTCATGTTGCAGAAAAATATTTCCATATTCTTTTAAGAATTCAAATGTATAAATTGCTGTCATTTTGGAATAAAGTGTTGATTTTTATACCATTTTAGACAGATGCATAAGATTTTCCTTTAAACTATTTTATGGCAGGAGAAAAAGGGAAATATGCTATTATCAAAATATTTATGGTTGTATATAGTTTTTTGGATAAATCCATAATATTCAAATTACATAGTTAGGCTGTTTTTAAAATGAATCTTATTTAATATGCCTAAATAACTTCTTTAGTCTGGATCAGTTACCAATTTTTAGGGCTAACAATGTTTTAATTATCATTATAAAATTATTTGTTTATATTCTTTTTATAGTAAAATTCTGATAAGCGTTTAACACTCTCTAAAATCATATAATCCATATCCTCATTCTTTGGTTTTAAAGGTCTTTGATATTTTCGATACACTAATTTCTCGTAGTTATACTATTCTATTTTGTTGCGTACAATCCCATGCTGGACTTTTAGGCAACGAAGAAGCAGATAAGGCTGCCAAATTAGCGACTACTTCAATCTCATTAGCGAATAGAAAATCAGATGCTATTTTAACTCGTTTACGCATTGGTCACACTAGATCACCCATATTCACTTGTTGCTAGGTGAAAAACCACCACTGTGTTCGCCATGTCATTGTCAAATGTCTGTACAACACATATTGTTAGGGTGCCCAAATGTTTACAGTTGATTACAGGGTGTTCCGATGCCCAGCATTTACAGTTTTTTCAAAAGTATAGCACTCCATTACCTTTCTTGCTTGATAAGATACCTCATGTCCAAATCTTTCCATTTTTCAAGTTTTATCCATTTATTTGAATCTTGGTTATATTTCAGTTTCTTCTCATATCCCCTTCGATGACCATTTTAAAATGATATAATTTTACCTATTGTTTGGCGCAGTATGGACGCATCATGGCTCTTGCGCCAGAAACCCCAAACAAATAAAATAGCAAAAGGTTGAAGAAAAATGGATTAATGTTCCTTGACTATAATTAAGGATGCTTCTCAAAATGCAAGTGCCAAACGATAAAATTATGAATATTATTCTTTTATTGCAGTATTAGTAAAGGACTTTTTAAAATTATCTTTAAAAATTTAACATCACATTGAAAATCGGAAAGGGAAAATTAATCTTAATGACAATATATCCATCTTATTTGTTTCTATAATTGTCAAAATCAGGTGTCTGTAATAGTTCGTACATTTGCATTTTTATACCTTCATATTTTCTATGAAAATTAGAAATTTTTATCTTCCAACATTTTATTTTAAAAACCCTTATGATATTTTTATTACCCTTAATATCTTTTGATGCAATAATTTTTAGACGTAATTGTCATCTTCTATGTTTGTTAGATATTTCATGTTAAAATATTTTGATTTTTTAAAATTTTTGTTTTAATTCTGTTTATTTTAAAATAATTTAATTGATGAGACTTTTGATTTTGACATTGATATATATTCAGTTAGTATTTGATATGTATTTAGTTAGTAATGTTTTTTAAATAAGTTTTTGCTTTTTAAAATTTTTCAGATTATTTTATATGTATCTTCCAGCTTATATTTTCTATTCTATCATGTTATAGCTCAATAGGTTGATTCAAAACTTATCGTTGAAATTTCGTGGGGAGGTAAGATATACATCAAGAAACCGACTTCACATAGGAAAGTATGTATTTAAGTGTAATCTGCATGGACAAAATGGACAAGTGAAGTAAACACAAGGAATCGGTACAGTTAAGTGATAACGAATGTAACTTTTATTCAAACAATGTAAAGTAAAAGCTCACAATAGGTGCTCAAAATTACGACCATTTACACAAACACAACACTTTGCATTGACCGCCGAACATTTTCAAAAAAGCCTTTCATATCACGAGCAATGCTTGCGGCTTCCACTATTATGCAACAAGGTCCATTTTACTATCGACGGGAATCTCATACACATGGTCTTTCATGGCCCAGCACAAAATGAAATGCATGGGTGATAAACCAGGTGATCTGACTGGTCAAGCAATCGGTCTATTTCTACCAATCCATTGAGCTCCGAATGTGCGGTTCTGGTAATCACCCGCAACAACTGAGCTATTGTCTGGAGCTCCGTCATGTTGATACCACATATATCAGCGGATATGCCTCAGACATTGTCCATGATACGCCTTGCGTTTTTGAAAGTGTTCGGTGGTCAAAAGCAACGGCGCTATGAATCATCTGTCAGTGTAAATGGTCGCAATTTCGAGCACATACTCTGAAGAACCTACTGATAACGAATGTACTTTACCTTGTTGGAATAAAGGTCCCTTTCGTAATCATTTAACTTTAATGTTTCCTTGTGTTCACTTCACTTGTCTATTTTGTCCATGCAGTTAAAGTAGTATAAGGACATACTTTTCTATATCAAATCGGTTTCCTAAGATATTTCCTATCTGCGGAAGAAATTTGAACGATAAATTTTGAATCACACTGTATATTTCTTCATACTTTGCTGAATTCCTGCATATTTTGGAACGTTTAATTACACATTTGTTATGGTTTATTGATTTTTTATTTATTAGTCACTATGGTTCATGCCTTTCCTCCACATTTTGATATATGCTATTTATTTTGCTATAATTTTCATTCTAAATAGTTTCTTTTTATTTCATTGAATTTACTGCTTGAGAGATCTGTTAGTTTTTATATCATTATGATTCAGAAATATCTCTCAATCATTAATATCTCTATCGTTATCGCTTCTATCTTCTTTTGTGTGCTATTATTGATTTTAATTTTGAAATGTAATCGAAATTAAAATTTAATTTACAATGAACATTTTATTACTATCTCTTTGACCGAGGAGGAGCTCATTCTGTATGTGTCTCTACTTCCACTAATAATAAAGGTGAATGTGAGTGTGTTATTAATACGAGTGTCGATATTCTACGAGCCTATACTGTTTGATTTAGACCTAGCAAATATAGAAGACATCTACATTAAATGTTACATATGGATATTGTTGCGAGTCAGTGAATTGCTTCCCAGCGTGGTTGGTCCCATCGAAGGGAGGAGGGTTTTGTGGTCATCTCTATTGGATTCTGAATCAATGATCCCAGGGCTTGGCAACAAAGGAAACTTTTGGTGACTTGGCTAAGAATTTTGATGCTGGATGATGCTGGAATCTTCAAGAATTTTTGTGATGGACTAAATTCTATGGGTTATACGATATTAGGAATCTGACCATTTGTTCTTGACAAAGTGTTAACATTAGCTTATCTGTATTATTACGTTTATTTAGCTATTATTATATTTATAAGTCCCGAGTTCCTGCTTAAATAATAATGGGATAACGTGGAGGCCGCGGAGAGAATAACTCATAAAAGATAATAAAAAATATTCATTTCCCCAAGTTAATAAAATAAAAAATAAGTTTAAAATAAATCCTTTGCAAGATGTTAAATTTAAAAATATTGTTACGAATCTGTAATGCTGCTTCCCAGCATAGTTCGTTCCATCATCAGAAAGACCTTTTTACAGTCATCTGTATTGGACGGAGTCCGGGTGTCACGTAGGAGGTCCCAGAGCTTGGCGACAAACTTGGCGACCATTTGGAGACTTGGCAACGAATTTGGCGACTTTGGTGCCAAAATAGATTATACCCGAAACATTGAGAATTTTCCCGATCCGTTCATTGGGAACCGAGATACGCCTCGAACGTTCCTAATTGGTTGAGAGGCTTCTAGCCCCGCTTCCTGAGACCTATAAAAGGAGGCAGTCTGCAGCTGCCAGAGTAGAGTAGTCGGAATCGACGGTAAACAACTGGTCTTCCAGAGATTAGCAGAGCAGCGACGGAGTCAAGCTAGTTCTGAACTAAGCTGTGCGCTACTGTCTGCAATAGAGTCTTGTTGTGTGTACGTTTCGGCTGAAAATAATTGTCTTCCCTATGCTGTATATAGTTGTCGTCTTTGTGCTGTCCTGTGTGTCTTCGTGTAAATAAACGTCGTTGTTTCTTTTTCTACTGCCCCCTGCTGATTGAGCGTTCTCCACACCATATCTCTTCCACTATCCAAACGAACCCGGAAATTTCGTAACAATATTTTAAAATATGAAACCAAATTGCGCATTTCATTAAAAAAGGGGGCTTTGATCCGAAGAATATCTAAACTCGCCTCTGATTTTATACACGAATTGTACGCTAGAATAATTCTCCCTATTTATTGATAATAATAATCCCATTGAACAACCGCATATATCTCGAATAAAAATTAAATTCAGAAATGTTACAAATTTTTCGAAGTCAGACACGCTAGAGACTGCTTTAGAGAAAATAAGCTGACATATATATTTTATTCTAGTAAAAAGATGAATGTCAAAAAAACAGAAGCACTTACTGTTTAGCCATTTTTAAATGAAAGACGAACTCTCTTTGCTAACAATGAAACGTTATTCAAATATTTATTACTTCGCCAAATATTCATGATAAATGAACCTTACTTTGTTAAGAATTCTTTTTGTATGGCTGTTAACTGAAAATTATTTCTAGAAATAAAACAATAGCATTTCAAACAGAAATAATATATATTCTTTCCTCTATTTGCATTAAAACAGACATAATACATTTGGATCTTTCCGTATTAAAAGAGGGAGTTATTTTCGTATAATTGTCAAAACTTCAAAACATTGTCTGAAAATATCAATTGTCATTTAAAAAAAGCCATCATAAAACATTGGATTGCTTTTGTGCAATAATAAGTGTATATAAATATTTTGTTTTTGCTTTATACTTTAAGCATTTTTCATTTAAAATTCAGTAATTATCTGTCCATAGATACATATACTAGTCGATTTTGGCAACCAGCTGGATTGTCGGTAATATTAGTTACATTTCATTTCAGTTACATCGTTTGGATGCAATATCAGATCCATGATTCCATCAAATTGTCAGACATTAATATCGTGTCATTTTATTTGTTTAACATGTTTTCTGTTCATTATGTAGACAAACCTTTCTAATAGCGACCAGTCCCATGACAATATTTAAAACGTAAATGTGAGATTCGTCTATCTAACTTTCGTGGTATTATAATTTTAATTTTGTATTCGTTGTACAAACTACATAGATACTAAACCGATTCTTTTATTTTAAATTTCTACAGTAGAAAACATTCACGTGTTCAAATGATTGCTGAAAAATTGAATGGAACTTCCAGAGAACAATGTAATTTATTGCTAATAATTAAACAAAAAATAATTTTTAAAAAATTGTCATAATTCTGAAACATTTTCACTGCTTTAAAACAGGTATCATTAAAAGGAAGCGTTTTCAAATTTTGAAACAGATTAAAATTCGTATTTGCATTGAAATAATTTTGTAAGCTATCGTGGAAAATGTAAATTATTAGCTTTATTTTTAATTAATTAAAATTTCAAAACAAGAAGACATCAAGTTTCGCATTCCTACTTTAGATATTACACCCTAAGATATATGTGTATCGAATTTATTAGTTGTAAGACAGTTGTAGTCTGATCTGTAGAATGCCAACATACACATGTATACCCGCACACATTTATCTTTATTATTATTGGACGTGGAGATATAATATAATGACTGAGTTTGCCGATTTACTTAACAAATCCAAAGTATTTTCCTAATCGGGATGAAATTTGTCATTTGCACTCTGCAGGTCTTTATAAAAAATAATGTCTTATTTTCAATTCGCAAATCTATTTAAAAACTCAATTAAGTAAAATTTTTAAAAAATTAACTCTTGTGCACATTTTTAATTAATAACTTTCGAAAGTAACATCGTATGAACATGATTTTTGATCTATCTAAAAATATCATTCAGATAATATTAATTTTAACTTCTGAAGAGCGATAACGTTTTCTACAAATTTTTGAAAGCATCTTGTACTACTCCCAACGATGCGAAGATTAATAATTTGATAATTTTTCTCCGTATTCATGACGACTATAAGGTCACAAAATACTGATCTCTTCTTTCATTATAGCACTGAATTCGGGAAATAAGATGGGCTTCTTAATAAGTTTATTTTTTTTATTGTCGATACCTTTTACATCAGTAGTTAATACTTTAATAGATCACTGATACACATATTATCCGAAATGTATGAAAGTCTGGAATTCTATGTTGTTGCTGCTGCTTATTCCACTTGTCATTGATAAGCCTGCTATTTTAAGCCGAGTTTTAGCGTCTCTTATTTCAGTAGCGCCATCTAGGACCAAGAATACGTTTTAGATACTATGCGTCACAATCCTTTTCACGGTGTGGATTTCATTCATACATTTCACAGATCGTAGTTTAGACTGGAATCAGGGATCGATTATCTCTGATCCGGTAACCACAGAGGTATTGACTCTATTTCGAGGACTTTGGACTAGGACAGATTTATGGGTGCACCAGCCGCTATATACACAGAGAGCCTTCGGTCGGCGGGGTTCGATCTCACAACCTAAGAGATGCGAATCAAGCCCCCTACCAACAAAATTATCCCAATCTTTGGAATTCTTTAGAATACCTAAGCATTTTATAAAATGCTTGAAGTTTTCCTGCGACATATGAAATACGAAAATCATTATGTATTGTCTTTAAGTTTAGGATATAAATACCTAAGCATTCTAAAGAATGTTAAATGCTGCTTAGGCAAAGGATGAAGTAAAATTCATGGTAAAGCTATTATTAAGAAGATGTCCATTCGTAAAAAATGCGAAAGTTATTTTGAAAAAATTATGAAAGATTACCTTTAAAAATATTTTTAATTCAAATAAAGTTTTAAAAAAATGTTCACAAAAGAAAATTTACGTCTTTTCAAATAAAGAAAACAAAATAAAAAATGAATCAACTTACTGCACCAAGAAGGGAAATAATTTTATTTTGATGTATGCTTAATTTCATTAAGAAACCCGATATATGAAATGAATCAGGCAGCAATTCATACTTCGCCGATTTGTAGGAGTTTATTTCTATACAATGCTTAAATTAATGAGTGAAATGTTAATAGTTTCATACATTGCAGTCCAGTTTTATCACTGAATAAAATCCGAAATATTCTATTGCCTAAGAAATGTTTGAAATAGTATTCATTTCATACATTGGATTCGTTGTTAGCGCTGTATAAAAGGATTAGATATTCTATGTTTAAATACATACCAAATGTAAAATTTTACCGGTAACATATATAATCAATTACGAAAGTTTTTTTTTCTCATGTAGTAAAAGAGGATTGTAAAATGATAATAGTATGAATAAATACTTAGAATTCCATTGAGCAACATCAACAACTCGGAAACTGTTACTTGTATCATTTTATCGTAATTAAATCCAAAAATGATAAGTATACTGACCACTTCCCATTCATGACATTATTCTTTCCATATATTTCTACATATTTCCTATTATTTTTATGTCATTGAATTCTAGCATAAGTCATTAAATTTAATTCATATATATATATATTTTTTAATGGAACAAGTCTGCAATGTGTTCCTTGTATCTAAATTATTCTTGTACTTATTTATTCTTATTTTTTTAATTAATTAAATCAATTTAAATTCTATTGTAATTTTTGGGACACGATAAAAATTTGTATCACATTTGATATTTCTTCAAATTTAAGGCCTTCCTATTAGCGGCTCGATATTATACATAGTTTGACAGCCCTTTTGCTATATTAGATATTTAGATTTTTTTATATATAATTTTGTTAAATAGTTGTGTTTTAAATTTACTCAAAAAAGTTGATAAGAATTTAAAATGAAAATTATGTTAAATTGCATCAGTCACATTGTTATGCAATATAGCAATCTATCTATATATCCAATCAAATGCAAATTTAACCTCAAAATTCAATTTAATTGAAGGAAAGACGACATATAACACATAATCGTTTAGAAGACGTACACCGTTCTATTAATTGCAAATCTCTATTTTTGCTTTATAGATCCAATTATATCACAGGAAAGAGTAGTATTGTTTAAAAATGAACGGATTTCAAGAATTTCTCATCGAGCTTTAATCGTAAGTTCAACAAAATTTTAATGAAAGCACGCCATTTTTTGGAACCTACTCAACATGGAAAAATAAGCCGAATATTAGCATCTCGATTACAACCGGGATAGACAAAAAATCAGGCTCAAATATTAATAGAAAGAATGAAAACGATTTAAATTTCACTTCAACGACAAGATATATTATTCTAAAAGAGGCTTTAGGCAATTTTTAAAATTTATTAAAAATAGAAAAATATTATATAACCAAAGCATAAATATCCTAAGAAAAATGATTTTTCATAATTTAAGATTGCGAAATTATAATTTTTGCTATGCAGTATTTTTGGAAGTTATCTTGGAGAATGCCGAAATTTCGCTTATTTTTTAATTAATTAAAAAAAATTTAAAAATTGCTCCGAAACACACATTTTTAGCCTCTATTTTTAATAGCTCTAGTTAAAGCGGTTTGATATGTAAAGTGCCCAACCATATACATATATTCATTTTTACTATGAAAGAATGTAAATGAAATGGAATTTAAAAGATAGGATGGAATTATAGAACATCGTTTGTCAGATATAAAATGGGATTATAGAATATTGTTTATCAGTTATGAAATGGGAAGGAATTATAGAACATCGTTTGTCAGTTATAAAATGGAATGGAACTATAGAAGATCGTTTATTGGAAAGAGAAATATCCCAATGATATTCAAAAGCCGATGTTTTCATAATAGCAAAAGAAAAAATATTTAATGACATTGCAATTAAAAGAAGGTCAGTCTTAGTTTAAAACATTTGGATATATAGAAATAAATATAGAACAAAATAAATGCCAAATAAATAATAAATACCTAAAATAAATAAATATAGAAAATACATATCTTTATTTATGTGTGTGTTTGAGAAAGAATAAGCACACTGTGAAAGCTAACAAATCTACCTAATACAATAACAATACTCCTGCAATGATTTTAATTATTTTTATATATTTTTAGATACTTTTCAGACAGCCTGCTTTTTGATGTACAAACAATTATTTTTGTAATGAAAAAAAGGAAATTTAATATGATATATACAATAATAAAACGCTATAGAAATTCCAACTTTTAATTAAAATATATACAAATAACCACTCATAAAAGATGATTTTAAACAAATTCAATGAATTTCTTTCATGAACTTTCTTCGAAAATATGAAATATATTGCGTTACTATTCAGTTCTGAACCAACCTATAAAATATTTCTTAGAAATCCGATAAATTCTCCGTATTATTAATTATTTTCCATTTAAAACTTCCAATGTAAAAGATTTTAAAAAAACATATCAATAATATCTTCGTCTTATATATCGTCTGCATTAAAAAAAATATTTAAAAAATCGCTTGTATGAAAAACATAAAATTATTTTTGTTAGAGTTTTAACTACTCTTTGAAAACCATCAAATATATGTTGTCTTCAACGCTTTATTTACTCAGTTAAAAATTTTAACATGAACATTTGATGTAATTCTTACTTGATTTCGAGCAAAAATGTACTCTACAAAAGATCAGTTTTAAGGACATAGCATTTCTCAAATTTTTTATATTCCTTTTGCTTACATACTTATGACATACTTTTGCCCGGCCTTAAATATATATATCCGAGACGTGAACTTCGGGAAAGATTCCGAATTATCCCAATTTCGTTCAAATATCTTATCGAAAATCGGAATTCAATTTTACTTTATATCTTTTTTAGATAAACAACCATGAATCTTTCCTCTCTTTCTCACTTTTCTTTCTAGAAGTCAACACAAAATGGCTAAAAAGCAAATATGTGTCGAAAATTAACCTTCGACATCACATCAACATTTGGATATTTTGAGAATTTAGATTAATTTTCATTTGAATTGAAGTTTAGATCCTGGATAGAATAAAATTTTTTTTCAACATATTTTTACATGAATTTGAAAAATAGAAATTTCTTTCTCTGTTTTTAGAAAAATATTTCACTTTCATTGAAGCTTTTTTTTTTCATTTTACATTAAGTATAAAATTAAATTAGAAGCTATTGGCTTTTGTGTTGATGCCACAATGAGGAAATTTAATTTAACTTTCGCTGGTTATAATTTACTAATGTAATTAAAAATAATTAGCGATAACATAATAAAAGTAATAACAGTTTATTGACGTGATAAATAAACAATTATTATTAATTACATAATTAGTTAATTCATATGTAGAAAAAATGAAAAATTTTTTGCATTTATTTACACATAGATTATGTCACCATCTAAGAGTAAAAAAGTCAAATATTAGTACAAATGAGGACATTAATTATAAAGCAATACTAAGATTATAGCCACTTTCAAGTTTTCGAGCACGCCTACTATGCTTTACGTTTTATGATTAGTGTCACCAAATGAGAATATTTGGATATCTCTCGATTACTGAAAATGTCAGATATTTCATATGGTTTAGTTTTTAGTTTTAGTTATATTAACGTCCCGTCAGAAGCAACACTAGGGCTATTTTGGGATGGACCTCGTAATTTCGAACCGCGGTCAGATGACGAGGACGACACCTGAGCTGACACCCCCCTCTCCACACCAGCGGGAGGACGTATGGTCAGGACGGATTTAACGTGCAACAAACTCCCTTACACGACGGTTCTTAGGTGGAATCGGGTCTCGAACTTGGAACCTTCCGGTTCCGAAGCTGATTCCTTACCACCAGGCCACCGCGGCCCCGATATTTCATATGGATAAAGAATTTTAGAGACAAAAATACGGACCTAGTTTCGTCCATGTTATGTCTTCGAAAATCGTGCTATAATATATGTGCACAAATTAATAGGCTGTCTTTGACTAATTTGATTGAGAGTTAAATCAATGTTATTTGTCTAAAAAAATACTAGTGCTAAAATTTGCTCATTTAAAATCGAATTATTATTTTCACCTATGGGATAATGGACAAATCGACAGAAAATCTGACCTTCGATGGATTGTTTTGAAATTTGATTCATATCCACCATTCGAAAATAAGACAATACAACAAATATATAAATACAAATTTTGTAAATCTAATAAACGTATAGTGCATTTCGGTTATAGCGATCATATACGCACAAACGCACTTATATTTGACAAATGTCATTGAAGATTGAATATAATCTATAATATTCAGGTAAAACCGTTTGCTATCCATTCTACTCATTTTTTTAGTTATTATTTTTGCTTATTCAAGAATAGACACATCGACAGAAAAACAAATTTTTATGAATTTCGCCAATATTTGATTTATATCCCTCACACAAAAGCAAGATTTTACAACAAATATTTGCAATGCAAACTAACGGGATGAGTCACCCAGAATCTTTATCTTATACTTTCCAATAAAAATGCATTTGTATTAATAATTTACATAATATTGGAGAATAATAGTTATTAAAAATCCTATTAGAGACTATGAGATTTTATTTTGGTGATTAATCACCAGAATGCGTTAAAACGAGAGTACCGAAGACCCGAATGCGCGACCGATTAAAAAAATTGATTTTAAATTATAATTGTAATCACTCGTTCATATATTAAATCATTAATTCAAGCGTTTAAGCGTTCTTGCGTTTATATACATGCACAATTAAATACCTACAAACTTTCAACCTTTGGACAGATTTGATTCAATATTTGATTCAAAATTACATATTTGATGCAAAACCAATGTACAAAATTTTATTTTTCTCGCGTTTTACGTTTTATAGTTATTCAGTTTACTTGTACTGGAAAAAACAGATAGACAGAATTCCTCTGAAGTGAATTCCTTCAAAATTTCAAAGAAATATATAAATTTAGTATAAAGTCCAATTCCATCTATCTCACTCCAAGCGTTTTCTAATTATTATATTCATAGAGCGACATAATATCAAAAATGCGTTTGTCGAACTCAAGGAGGTCTGAAACTAGAAGATTACTCGAAATTCTAAAGTTCGAAATTTTCTACCACCAAGATACTTTTTCTACGCATCTTATATGAGAAATTAATATTGACTATACTTCGCAAAACAAATTATAAACTTGGCAAGTTAGTTGCGCTTATCAGCCATCATTTTTACATACACGCTGGTGGACTAACCGAGAGATTACCATTAGACGACGTCTGGTAATCTCTCGGTTCGTTCAAAGTTCAATAGAAATCTAAATTTTCGGACCACGGATTACGCATTTGGCTCTGAAATTTTAAGATATTCTATTTGAAGACTGATATAATTCCATGTCAATTTTTCTGACCCAGAGACATTTAAGTACAAAATTTTGAGATCAAACTTTTCAATGATTGCAATAATTACTCTTTACATTCTGAAAGCCAAATTAATTTCCAATTAACGTGTTTGTATCTATGCACCCTACATAAAATTTAGCATATATAATATGTATAAACTTCATTCCCCTTTTGATAAACTATATTACTTCACTCCTTTTAATACCTCGATATTTTTCTGGACTCACGCGTTTCACACAAAGAGGGACCGACTATCATCCACATAAAAACTACATTTATAAGCAATAACAGGATTGCTCGAAGAATCGTCATCCGCCACCGTCACGTGTCCTTAAGCGTATTATACCCCCTCCCGCCACGTGTGCCCGGATGCAGGCAGGACAGGGAGGGGTGTAGCAAAACTAATGTATTGATTGATGGGGAGGGGAAGAGTCCATAAGACACAATAATGTGACCTCATGTATATTCAACATATTTTTATCGAGACTGCCGACTGCTTTATAAGAACCGTGAAGGCAGACTATCATGGGTAACTGAGACGAATCGATTCATCTGTTATGTTGGTTTTATAAGGAAAAATTCGAAACATCCATTTTTTTATATTGTTCAATAATATGAATATAAAGGGGAGAGCAAAAGGTATTTGTTGTTTTGGTTGTTGCTTTCATTAAAAAGAACGTAAAGAAACCAAAAGGTAAATTAAAGAAAGCCGCGTGATTATGCATTACTAAGATGTTTGCTAAATCGTTGTATACCCCTCTCATAACATTTCTTAAATTGGAAGGTGTCTTGAAGCTAGAGGGCATACCCACAGAAATGACGGAAACTCTAATTTACCCATGTTCTCTTACTGTCCATGTTAGAATATACACAACTGAACAGTTCAAACTGTTGTCTCCCACAGCACTTCAGGACGTGGAAGCTGCCCCGAAACAAAGAGGGATCCCACAGAACCAGAGAAGAAGGGATTCAAATATAAAGGGAGAAAGAAATACTCTTGAAGATAGGAATGTCCCATCAATTCCTCCTCTTTCTGTCCATACTCCAGCGTTTTCAACGTATCATTACTGTCTTAAGTGACCACATACACAACTGAGAAGTTCAAACAGTTGTTTCCCATGACACTTCAAGAGTTGGAAGCTGCCCTGGAGCAAAGAAGGACGCCCACAGAACCCTGGTGGAAGAAAGTGAAAAATCAGGGTAGGAGGAAGTAGTCCTAAAAATAGGAATACTCCATCAATTCCTAAAAGACACTCTTCCTGTTCATGCTCCGCCGTTGTCAGGGCATCCTTAGCAGTCATGTGTGAACATATATAATATTGAACATTCAATGTATGCTCTTCTTTAATAAATCAAATAGCTCCATCGACACAGTCAAGTTGATCACTATAAAGAAAATTGATCCTCATTTACATAATAAGAAATCTTCGTTCGGCACATTTACTTTTTTTACATTTATTCAGTAAAAAACTTTAAATATTTTCTTTTTTCTTTCATCGCTTCTTACTCAATTTTAAAGCATCCTGATTTTTTAGTGCAATGTTCTTTCTCATGTACAAAATATGATACAAAAGCTGAACCCGTAATTTTTCGCATTCAAATAATGTTCTTCAGCCAGTATTTTAATTTAAAATGCCACTGTTCTTCTTTTCAGCAATAAATCTAGAATCCACAAACATACAAACCAATTGAAAATGAGTGGCAGTTGTTTTCCTGAATTATTCCCGTGTAATCTGTAATAAAAGCGTTATTTCCCTTCAGTCCGCATTAAAAAGTGGGTTTCGACCAAAGTCATGAATGTCTCCAGTGATCAGATTTTTATTTTCAGATTCCCATATATATGAGTTTTTATACTTTATATTATACAAAAGAAAGCCGAATACACATTTTAAAAGTTTTTTTGATCGATTAAAATTAGAATTCAATATATAACAATAATTTTATTAACAAGAATCTAAACTAAATTTTATTTATGTAAGTCATTATATTTCTGATTCATCGAATTTACATGTTTCTGAAAGTAAAAGCTAACAGGTCAACTTTTATGCAAATTTGCGCTAAATATTATGTATTTAGTTCCTTACATTTTGAAGTAATCGTTTCCAGTTGTATTGGAACAGACACTTAGATATATTTCCTCTGAATGTATATCGTGTAAAATTTTATTAGAAGGTTATAAATCATGTAACTAATTTCATTTGTCTGACTTAAAGCGTTTATAAATTATCGAGTTAGCAGACTGACAGACATCTAATGTGGATCACATCACTCTGTTACATTTACCTTAACTTAAAACGATCCCAGCTCTCCCTCTTCACTAAGCGACCTTTGTGTGAACTACTTTTTGGCATGAATTTCTTTTTATGCTTTTATAAGTGTTCCCATTAAATATGAAAACGTCACTTCCACTACTTTTATCGCCGGGGACAATTTATTCATGCCTTTTTTCAGATATTTTTTTGAATCAGAAAAAGATATTTTTCTGAATCATCAAGCTTTCAAACGCAACTATTCACCAAAAATTTGAGTTTGTATTTTTTGTAGATTATAATATATTTTTATTTACTTCCTGCACGAGAAAGTAAAAAGCAGACGGAACCAGAGAGTTCAAGATATCACAGAGGTTATATGCAGCGAAGAATAAAACTCTGATGATCTTAAGATATGAAAATTTAACATCCTTCATAAAAAGTAAAAAAAAGCGAAAATTGTTAGCCTAGCATCAATACCGCAGATAAGCAATAGTAATAAATTAATCACAAATGGTAAAAAAATAAGATGATTAGAAAATATAACGATTTAAAACTGTAACAGGTTTTTAATAATTAGTTTGGTTGAAACTGAAACACATGATCAGATTCCTTTAAAATTGCATTACTAAATAAACCATATACGTTTTAAGAATATATTGGCTGCCTACAAAAACATTAAATAAAATCTCTTGCAATCCATAGCATTGCAGACATAGTTTTTTTCGCCAGATATGCCTTCTAATACTGAATAATGCAGTAACTAATCCTATGCTACATAGTATAAGAAAACGTTGAAACCTCCCACGCGAGTCAACAAAAAAACACCTAGTTTAGGATGAAGTAAAAAAAGAAAGACAGGAACACATACAGGAAATGTTAAAACTCATTTTCTGCCATGCATTTCTTTTTGGCTTGAACGACGAGATTTTCTTTGGTTTTTCTTTCTTGAATTAAATGTGTTTGGGCGAAATTCTATTTTGATTACTACATATTTTTGGTAAAAAATTTTAAGTTACAAGAAAGTTCATTCTATATTTTAAATTTTTCAACAGGATCATGCTATAATATAATGAAAAAAATAAATAAATAAAATGCTTGCATTTTTGTTCTAAAAAAGAATCGGAGATTATATTTTAAAAATTGGGAGCTGAAAATATTACCGTTAAAACATGATGTCGAAGCAAAAATACCAAAGATGCGAAAACGGCTAAATTTACAGAATTTATAAAGTTCTCTAAATAAACAGGAATACTTTGTTATGATATTTATTCTGGTTAAATCTCCTCATAAAATTTCTTTGTTAACATTAAACCAACATGACTTAGAAAAAAAATTAATTAATAATAAATAATAACAAATTAGAATATAATTAATCTTAACTAATAATAAAGGATATTATATGTTGTCCCTAGGTTGAAGATTTCGATAGACCTGAAGATTAAAATTTGGGAATTTCGATGGAAGCTGGGAATGACCAACTCTAAATGATTTTATGAAATTAAAAATAAGAGAAATTTTAGCATTCCTACATGATAAATCTTTAACTTATATTTCGCAAAACTGATTTTTATTCTGTTTAAGAATTTTAAAAGTTGAATTTTTATTTTCTCGTATAAATAGTATGAAGAAAGTATAGTAAAATTCGAAATCAAGATTATGAAGAATCTTTGCGCTTTAGATCTTTCTGAGTTCTAAAAACACATTTTTAGAAAATGTCCGTCTGTCTTTTTATGACAAAAATAACTCAAAACCGCTTTGAGCTAAACGGTTTAAATTTGGTTTACGGTCTTTACAACAAATTTGCATATTTCTAACAAATCTTGAGGAAAATCTGCTCAAAAGAAGTTCGTCTGCCCGGCTGTTCGAATATAAGTCAGCAGATTACTGCAAAAGCAAGATAACTAGTTAGATAATATTCGGTATATAAATTTAATATATGTCATCTATAGTTTATACACTTATCGAATTTTACCACTTATTCGATAAATGGTTGATTGCTTGTTCATCTGTACTTTCAGAAGCATGAAAACACAATAATTCAAAAACGCAATGACTTAAATTTATCAAATCTGGTGTAGAATTTTCTAACTATATGTGCAATTCTGTGTCAAATCTTTGTTTCAGTGGGTTGAGAAAAACGTGTCTATCGCACAAATTCGGTTTTCGGATACTATTACGGCATGTCAGTGATTAATCGCCAAACACTTGCCAAGAATGACACGATACATTAAGTATAAATACTAAATTCACGCGAAAAGTTAATATTTTATATTGTACGCCAATACCATGCAAGGTGTTCTCTGTCATGACAAGTAAAATAGAGCGTATGCGTAAAAATTTTGAGGTACCTTTCCCACTGGTTATTAATAAGTAGCCACCTTTGGTGAAGAGCTGGTTCGTCGACTTTTCTGGTTATATTTAATTTCATTTAAATCGCGCTCAGACATGATTTTTTATATCAATGATTTCGTCAATTGTCAGACATTTATGCCGCTTTGTTTTAATGATTTTATATATTTCTGTTCATTAGGTACATGATTTTTTAAAATGGAAACAAAGACCATAACATTATAGTTGTAGTAAAAACACAAATGTAGTAAAAAATGTTCCGGATTATCTCCAATTTCACTTTTTTGCAAATTCATTTTTAAATGTCTAAGGGTCTGTCTTTGTTTGTATGTAATTGAGATCACTGAAAAGACCAGTGATTTTGATTTAGAACTTTTTTGTTCTTAAGATCTTCGGGTTTTCATGGCGATTTTCATATCGACAAACTCCATTGTAGATAAAATGCTAAGATTTTGCTAAGATGATTACAGTTTCGGAAGAACTAGCCAATTTTCAGATGCTTACGTCAAGAATGCTAAGATAAAGGGTTCATTTGGAAATTTTCAGCTTATGCTAAGAACGCTACTTTACATGGCTAATCGCCAAACTTGCGACAATATTTCTTTTTGTCAATTCATCACCTTCACCGTAAAAATAAGCAAGTACCCAAGTATAAAATTTGGTATGCAGGCTTGTTAAGGCAATTATGCATCCATCTGATATTCTGGGCCCGAATGGAGAAAATAAAGACATTCAAAATGTATACTTTACTGTTCTTCAACGCACTTTGAAACATTAATGAGTCAGCGCATGGGAAAGTCGAGAAAACAATTTTCCCGCTGGTTATCCCAGTCCAAACCATATAATCCAAGAAATTTTCAGTGATCACGAAATTCAAAATTATTTTCATAAATCTAATCTATTCATTGTTTCTGAATGATGTTTCGAATACAATTCTTATTATCGAAAATTCTTTCGCAAGTGATTAAGATTCCCTTCGCTCCCCCCCTCCACATCTCCTTCATTCACCTATATGCTCCCCTCCTTGCTTTTCTTTACATTTCGCAAATGAATGCCGAAACATCGTGAGAGAAATGACAATGTGTAGGAAACTTCCATTACAGGTTGCCACGTTGATAAAGACTTACTGTTCTAGTAAAATCCAATTTTCACTACTAATGACAGTGAGAGTGGAAGATGGCTTTAGTTGAAAACAGTATGATTTTGAATAAACAGGATGGTCATAAAGGAATTTCTTTGTGTCTCATTCATAGAAATGTCTATCATCTGGGGTCACAGAATTCGACCTAATTAGCCGAAAAAATTAAAAATTAAAATTTTTATTACAAATTTCATTTTGGTTTCGATGAAATGTAATTCAGTGACTACAGACAGAATAGTGAGGCTTAGATACCTATAATACCTATAATAAAAAAACCCTTTTGACAGATGATAGTTTATGGTTAATAAAAATAGAGCGTTACACGATAGAACAACTTGTTTTCATCGTTGAACAATATTTCAAAAATAATGAAAGTTTGAGAATTGGTCTCCAAGATCATGTGATTTAACACCATTGGGTTTCTTTTTAGGGGGATATTTGACAACTATGCCAACAATCCCACAAGCACACGCGCATTGAGGAAGGAAATTCAACGCTGCATCAATGAAATTCAGCCACATTTTTTTCAAAATGGTCATAGAAAATTTCGATAAAAGCGCAAGTATGTGTCAGAAAAGTACGGAAGTCCTTTACCCTATTTGTTATTCCGTATATAACCCTGTCCTATGTATTTTATGATTCAATAAAAATATAACAATTTAAAGAAAGGAAACTTTTTTTATTTAATTCAAATTTTGTGTTAACATGTTGTTCTATAGTATGACGCTCCTTTTTTATTAACCCTAACCAATTAGCTGTCAAATGGTACTTTTGATAAAGTTACCAACACTTTACTGCACAAATGGTGGCAAATTCAAATCTTGCGTTAATTTTGATACACCCTTTAGATGGGAAGACAATTAGTTTTTCCTTCCAGATAAATACTAAGGTCTCCGTATCTCACTCCCTCTATTTTTTCTATTTTTTTATTTTAGATTATTTGACTAAGTTAATTAAATTAACCAATATTATAAATTTTCGTTTTGAAGCAATTTGAGGACTGTTTTAGGGTGAATTTCATAACTTAAAATTACGAAGAAGTTTCTCAGCCTGCAGTCCCTTTTACTAGCTTCTGCGTTATAGCAGAAAGAGTGCACAGGGTATATGACATGATCTAATATACACAACGCCAGCATATCAGAATAATCTTCAAGGAATCCAGTTTCTCATTTGGATGCCTCCACTCTCGTAACCCAGGAACTGCCACTAGATTACTACAGCTTTTTTTATGAGGGTGGTCTGTCAGAAAAGTGTAGTGTAGTCAGTGTAGTCAGAAAAGTGTACAAAGAAAATAATGATGATCTAAATATCTTGAAAAATTGAATATATCTGTAACTCCATCAAATTAACATTGATCAGTTGCGGTTTGTGATAGAAACAGGCAATCTAAAGAATGCTTATTTTTGAAAGCACTTGAAAGATCAACTCATTTAATGACATGCATCATGATGGTAAAATAAAATTTTTAGTGAAAAAAAGTATCTTTTGCAATAGTTTCGAATAATTAATGAAGCCAACTTTAGGAAATCTAACACTATTTTGAAAGTGATAAAAAAAATGTTTATTTTTATTGTAAAATTGAGGCCCAATAATAAAAAAGTAGGACGAATTTCAATTAGCTAAATAGATTTTTCAAGCGTCTAAGACCTTGCATATCAAAAAAGAACCCGGGTAATACAGATATTATAACATAAGTTATTTTTCATCTTTTTATTTGGAAATTCTGATGACTTTGAACAATGTTTCATCTTTTTTTTTAATATCATAGTTTTTAAGGGCTATTTTTATTTCCTTTCGACTGCTCATTCTAAAGAAGTTAATAATTGCCCTCAAAGCGCGCGCTATCCCCTTTAAAGCTCGTGTGCGGGCTCATTCTAAAGGAAATTGCGCGTTTTAAGAAAAAAAAAACGCGCTAGCGCATGTTTTTGTGTGTGTGGTCCCGTTTCTACCAGTAATTTTCTTTTTGGAATAGCTATATAAAGTAGGTGAGTACGTGCACCTTGAAGTGTGTTTTTTTCCGTTAAATTTCATAATTTTCTAATTTTTATAAATTAAAATTTAAGCAAGATTTTGACGTTATTTAACCATGATTCCCAAAGTTTACTTTTATTCCATTTGTTTTATTATTATTTCTTTGTTTTATTATTATTTAAGCATGTGACTTTCTTTCTCTATTTAAAGCTATAGAAAGAAAATTGTTCACTATCCTGCCTGTTTAAGTGAGAAATGATAAAGAAAATGTATAGTAACATGAATTAAAAATGATAAATGAGCGAACACATGATTAAATTAAAAATGAGACGGATACTTACTTTTTCAATGGCACAGTGGTTACTTGGGATTTGACTTCTTTAGGAATGTTCATTTAAGACAGCAAGCAGTTAAAGTAATAAGCGAGTTTTATATTCACCACAATTTAAAATTTGAAAATTCTTTGTTAAGGTCATTTAAATTATTCACATGATAAGAAATTCAAGTGAAATAAAACATAATCAGTATTCCCAGAAAACCAATTAATAATTAAGGGATATTATCATCCAATAAAAACAATAATAATTAAAAGATATAGACTTTAAAATTTCATTTTATTCTATATGCTTTCGTTATTTGAAAGCAAAAGCGAAAATCCTTTTTAAATGTACTTTGAACTATTTTTGAGATATTTTCAATGATTCAATAAATTTCCACTCCTCTAAAAAGATTCATTGTATATATATGTATGTATATTCATTGTATAGTTTTATATACGATTTAATAATTATCTTACTAATTTAATGAAATAATCATTTTTTAAATTATAAAAAAATTATAATGTTAGATTTAAATATCAAAAGTAGTAACAATTTATTGATTATCTATGGTTTTCTAAATCATCATAATAAAAATAAAATTTCACGTCATTTTTTGCTTAATAACTGGCTTTCAATCTTGTTCTGATCGTTTCTGTACCAGTTTAAAATTTCCGTATAATTCAAATTTTCTTAGTTGCTTAACAACTTCGATTCATTCAACCCCCTCCCCCCCTACTTTCACTTTCCATACTTTATATATGAGAAAATAAAATTCAATGAACTGTTCCCTAAATAGTGCAATAAGATGCCGCCAACAAATATTTATTAAGCTGTCACTTAATCTATCTTGAAACCACTCATCATTCTTAAACGCATCGATAATTAAACTCACCAATTACGTCACCATTACTTCTTGCCAACATCTCCGTCCTCTACAGCCCCAATTACTTTAATATTGATGTGGCGGTTAGGGCAACTCATTCCTCACTTAAACAGCAGAACAAATATCGTCTTAGTGATTTGCTATGCAGTTACTACAGTTGTCGCAGTGACATTTCGGCTGCGGTTTGCTTTTCCGATATCGCTTGTTCAGACAAGGGGGGGGGGGATGATTAATTAGGGTGATTAGTGATTCTCCTCGGAGGCGACAGGCATTTTTATTAAGGGTTTGAGTCAAAGAACTCGAAGATAGTGGTTTGGAAATGAAATTGGTAAAATAGGTTAGCGGTTTTGTTTCATTTGGTCATTTTGTGGTTAGGGTGGTTACAAGTTAAAAGCGTGACTAACCTTTCAGATGTGAACTATTTTTTTTAAAACCTTAGCACGCATGCGAGGGTATTTTCATCCCAAATTGTCAGATAATTACTTCATATTTTATTAATATTGTTCATACACACACAAAAAAAAGCGAGTATGTTTACGAACATGTAAGTCATATTATGGTAAGACAATTTTCAATTACAATTAATAAATTTATCTCTGTTTTTCTGTAAGGTGAATTTGTATTGATTTTTTTTTGCTTACTTTTATAACAAAATTTAAATATTTAAAATAAGTAGGATTTTTTATAAGGCATATAATTGGTTTCAGTATAAACTCAATCTTCATTGTATTTTCATTTGGCCTTGAAATCATTAGGCAATAGATTTATACATTTAGTTTTATCTATTCTATGTTAGTCTTTTAAAAATGAAGACTAACGCAGCTTTAGTTAATTTCCAACGAAGTCCAAAACTCACACTTTCTAACTCTTAAATCGACGTGACAAAAGTCAAATAATTTTTTTGTTTTGTTTTTATTCACATATTTTATTTTGTACACTGCCCCACTGTTTTAATGTAAAAATACATTTTTGTAGGGCTTCTAACTTCTTTCGAAGTTATAAATAATTGTTTGAAATCGATGTGACTAATGCTAGTACCTTTTTCTTGTAATTTCATAACAATCTATAAAAATTACAAATTTTACGGAGAGCACGAGTTTCAAGTTATATAATGTGCATAAAGTCTACTTCTTTATAGAAATGAAGTAATATGTAAAAATAAATATAACTTGAATATGTAAATATGTAAAAATAAATATTTATATTTCATTAAAAAAATTAGTAAAAAGAATGTATGGATAAAAACAAGTGGTGTGGTCTTCCCAAAACTTTCTCGCTTACTAATAAACTTGTGATGCCATAAAATGTTTTACATAGCATTGGCGTACAATAGTTGTATTGTACGCCAATATTTTTAGCCGTATCTTTATAATATACTGCTATATATCTTTATCTTTATGTCAATATCTCTAGCCGTGAATTTAACATTTTTACTGAATCTATCGTGTCATCCTTGGTGAGTTATATAGCAATTAATACCTGGTATGTTAAAATATTATGTGAATCTACAAATTTGTGTTTTAGACGCATTTTTCTGGACCAATTGAAATCAAAATTTGACACAAAAACTGAAATTGTAATCACAAAATCCCATACCAAATTCGACATATTTAAGTCATTGCTTCTTCGAATTATAGCATTTACTTTTTTTGATGAGTAATAATATCAATTTGCACAAAAAATCCATATTCTTTGAGACGAAAAATTTATTCACACTTCACGCACATAAATAATCACAAATAACACGTAGAATTAAAGGCATCTTAAATGTCAGTTTACAATCTAACCCAAAGACCATGTGTTGGTGTTTTTAGTAGGAAATCTTGGTTTCAACTGACTGGAATACAACAGTGCTGCTGTCGGATTCCAAAGTCCAAGATGGGAGGAGTTTGAGACATTCTCTAAACAGGTTTACTCAAGATTTGATAGAAATCTGAAAATTTAGTGTAAGGATCGTATAAACCGTTTAGAGTTATCTTTATTAGAGACAGATAGGCAGATGGATATTTTCCAGAATTGTGCTTTTCAAACTCAGGGAGGTCCAAAACGTGGAGTTTCGTCAAAATCTCCGATTTTTTTGACGATTACTATACCTTCTCTATATTACATAAGAGAATTTATAGTAACTGTATATGAGAAATTAAAAGAAGAAAATGAGATTTTATAGAGTATCGCGCTTACTGTGAGATATATATTAATAGACTTGCCTATAAGCGGATTAAAGAACTCGTTAAAGTTACATTTAAAACTACATCAGAAATATTTTGGAACCATACCCAAAATTTTCAACCATTTGACGCAGTCTAAACACGATTTATGTTGAAATTCGGTCGAGCAGATCAAAAAGTTTTTGATGTTACATAATGGATATTTCTCCCAATAAAAAGAGGATTTGGAAAATAAATCCATTTTGTATTTAAAAATAGTAAAAATCATTTAAAAATAGTAGAAATTATTGTAATTCATTCATTTTTACTTTCTCGTATTCTAAGCATATCTAGAGAAAATATTATAATTGTTAAAAATTTGAAACTCGAAATTTTGAAGGAATTTCAAATTTTCCAAATTTCAGAACTTTCTGAATTTGAAAATCCAATTTTCTACTCATGTCTGTCTATGAACACGATAACTCATAAACGCAATGAGATATAGCTATTCATTTTGGCCTGTCGTCTTGACACAAAATTTGTAGATTTATCTTCAATATGGATGAAATTCGTAAAATTCATTTTGTCTGTCCGTATGTATGTGAATGCGATAACTCAAAAACACACAAGAGTTATCACCGAGTTGTGGATATGAATAAAAATATGAATCAAGTATATTAAAGGGCCAATCGTCTGTCGGTCTGTACATGATCATACACGACATCAGAATAACACAAATAATAATAAATAAAATTAGATAAATGAAATCAGATATGTAATCTTATAGCAGGAACAGCAAATTAGTTTTCACATGTTAGATCCAATCTTTAAAAAGTAAAGCGCCCAAAATTCATATTGAGTATTTTTTTGTTGTTGTTGTTGGCGTTGTATTACGAAACAGAAAGCATGCCAACTTTATCAATAACTGGGGAGAAATCGGGGTGTGGCACTCATATTTGTGGATTGTCGTGACCTTCGGAGTTTTGCTGTCCCTCGAATGCAAAGATGGATAGAACTACTAGAACAGGTAACATAGTGTTATATTGTAGAATAAAGGAAAGTGTAAAACTCCCCCACTGGTTTTTTGGAATAGTTTTATACTGTCCACAGAAAAAATCTGAATTATGAAAATGTTATTTTATAAAATATCATTGCTTTTTTAAATATAGATTTTTTTTTTAATTTGATGTTGAATGGAAATGCTGTCTTTAGTTTGGATAATGCTTTTGATGTATAAGGAAGAATGTTATTCAAAAATCTGTCCAATCCAAGATCCTTTCAAAACAAGATTTATAAAAATATTTAAAGGTTTAACATAAATACTAAATTCTAAATGGACATGCACTGCTATTTATTTATTTTAATCGATTTTATGGTTATTTATTAATGGTTTTATTATGGTTATTTATTAATGGTTTTATTATGGTTATTTATTAATGGTTTTAT
>JAPMOR010102744.1:737670-749327 GCA_026543865.1 Argiope aurantia
AACCAATCTAATCATCAGTGCAATTTACAATTCATTGCTATAAGCGTAAATGAATTATAATCTCAAATTGATTACTAGATGGCGCCATTCATATAGATTCATTAAAAATTAATGTATTAGCTAATAAATATTGGTTTTTGATAACACTGTTTTTATTGAAAAAACACAATTCTATAGATTTATGATTTCTATAAAATACACAAATAAATTAAAACGCCTTTCTGTTCAAACAGGAAATAAAACAACTTAAACCATTTAAAAATCTACGACAACTGAATAAAAAAATAAGATAATGATAATTTATTATTATAAACTTAAATGAAGTATAAATTCATATTTTCACAAATTGATTACTAGATATCGTCATTCATGTAGAACCAAAATTTAATAGATTAGCTGATAAATATTGGTTTCTGATTATTACTGTTTTTATTGAAAAAAAGAAACAATATAGATGCACAATTTTTACAACGTCAAGAAATAAGTCAAGCTGCTTTTCTGTTCAAACACGATATAAATCAACTTAAAATATATATAAAAAAACCGCAATCGAATAAAAGAATAATAGAATTATTCTTTTTCCAAATTTAATAGCTTTCTTTATAGTAATGACTATTATAAAAGCGTAAGTAAAGTTTAGGTGAAAACTTTTTCTTTTACCTTTTTGCGACACTACTATATTAGATAAATATTTTAACAATTCTGGCATACTACTAGATATTGATTTCAGTTTTTGATTGGAAATTCATCAATTTTTTTAGGTTAAGAAAAAAATATCAGCCACAGTAAATTTTAAGACAGGAAAGTTAATACTCTTTTCGCTTCTTCTCTCTGCAACATTGCAACAGTTGAGAAAGGTGCGAATGCTTCACGCTTTATGCAAGATGCTAATTAATAACGGTATTAGTAGGGAAAATAAATATCAAATATCTATTATAAAGAAAAATATAATAAACGAATGGAGAAAGAGACAAAGAGTTGTTGAAAACTTTTGTATCTCTGCAACTCCTCATTAGAGAAAGATTTCACCAATTTCCATTTTCAGGCAAACTATTATATTTTGATGCTGATTTTTTGTAGGCAACTCAGCCATTCATTTAATATTTAAGATTATGAAAAATAAATATATAAAACATAGAGTAAGTATCATTTATCAGAGTATGTAATAAATATGTAAAACACAGGGTATGTATCGTTTATCAGTATATGCAATATGTAAAACATAGAGTATGTATCATTTATCATAGTATGTAATAAATATGTAAAACACAGAGTACGTATAATTTATCAGAGTATGTAATAAATATGTAAAACAAAGAGTACGTATCATTTATCAGAGTATGTAATAAATATGTAAAGCACAGAGTGTATCGTTTATCAGGATATGTAATAAATATGAAAAATACAGATACATGTATCGTTTTAAGACTGAGAGGTGAAAGCCTTTCCCTTTTTTTCACTCTCCAAATGATTTCTCCTTAAGGAAAGCCTCTAAATAATCACAGTGATTGTAAGAAAAATTTTCATCAAATGTTTAAGAAAATTATAATAAAGAATGGAAGAAGGAGAAAAATAATTGGAGAAAACAACTTCTCTACCCCATAATGGCAGAGAAGTGTTTTAATCTTTAACATTTTAAGCTGATTAATCATGGTAAATAACCATGGCAGTTGTGGACAGAACATTTATCAAAAGATTAAAATTCTCTTCGACTAAATATATTTGCCAGTAAGATCACTCAAAAAGCCAAGGCTTTCTAGAAAAACATTTGAAGACGACAATTTAATGAAGATTTTATTTTCTCGTAAGGGACTTTATCCTTCTCGTAAGGGGCTTATAACGTAAGCCATTAATAGATTAAATCTAATGAAAAGCTCTTTATGCTTAATGTATTTTTGCGTTCAGTAAAATATTATTAAAAATAGCTATTATTTATGAGCAGTCGATATATAGCCAAGATTTTTGTTCTAAGCAATAACTACAATATACTCAACATTAATTATTCTACATTAAACTACTCTGAATTATTACATTAATAAGCTGCTCTCTTCCCTGCTTTACACTACATTAGAAATTATTCTATATTAAAAATTCAACTTATCTTAGTTTGGTTAATTTGACTCAGTGTTCGAAGCGAAATTTATGTTGCTCCCCAAATTATTTCTCTGAAGCCTCAAAAAAATGTAAATCATATAAAATTGAGGGAGACATCATATCACATTACTTTAATCGTTCATTTATATTTCTTTCTTATTCTTTCAAATTAAGTTGAATTCTTTATCTATAATTAGTCTGATCTCGCGTGGGGCGATAAACTTGTTCATCAATTATCTCATACTCTTATAGCATGCAATCCTCTTATGTTTAGTTTCAGTTAGCATCTCTAAATTTAATCGCTTCTCAAATTTGACACTGATGAATTTATATCATAACATTTATGCCGAATTTCATTCATGATCATATAGTATGTTTTAAATGTAGAATTTATAAAGGATGTCCCAAAACTAATACAAACTAATTTTCTCCCATTCGTGTAGCAGAACGTTGGCAACACTATTGAAAAAAATCTATCTGACAGCTAATAGTTTAGGGTTTGTAAAAAATGAAGCGTTACACGATAAAACAGCATGTATTCATTGTTGAACAATATTTCAAAAATGAAGAAAATCTGTCGGCCACAGTTCGAAAAATTGAGAACTGCCCCCCTAGATCGTGTGATTTAACACCTTTGAACTTCTTTTTGTGAGGTTATCTGAAGTCAAAGGTATATGCTAACAAGTCCATAAACACGCGTGCGTTGAAGGAGGAAATTCAAAGCTGCATCAACGAAATTCAGGTACATTTACGCAATATGCTCATGAAAAATTTCGGAAAAAGATTGCGTATATGCTGGTAAATCCATAGAACCCGTTTGCTCTTTTAGTTTTTCCATACATAACCTTATCCCGTGTACTTTATAATTCAATAATAATAATAATATATATAATATAATTCAATAAAAATAATTTAAAGAAATAAACTGTGTTTTTCATTTAATTAAAATCTTGCGTTGACACGTTGTTCTGTCGTGTAACGCTCCATATTTACTAATCCTGAACTATCAGCGATCAAATGTTTTTAATAAGGTGTTGCCAACGCTTTACTGCGCCAATGATGGCAAATTCAAATCTTCTGTCAATTTTTGGGACACCCTTTATATGCATGGACAAAAAAAAAATTAATGCACTATCTACAGTTTCGTCAAGAAATGATTAAAAATCTAATTTAAAAGTAATTTCCGGCATACATAAAAAACGGAGAGAACGTATGGTATTCGTCAAAAAATTTGCAATCAATATATATTGTTGAATCTATACGCTTCAGACTCCCTCAGTCCAAACGGGACATTATGGGAATTAAGTCTATATGTGGTATGTCTTTGTACACGATAATTCAAAAAGGTTTCGTTATAATTCCTTTATACCAAATTTGTAGATTTCTATTTAATTTCATACTAAATACATTTATGGGAAGTCTGACTGTCTGTCCGGCTGTCCGAATACAAGTGAACACGAAAACTACAAAATGTAAAGAGCTAATTTAGTACTCCGATTTAACTTCTACAATACAGATCTGAATCAAATTTGGAGCCAATTCTACCGAGGGATTGACCTTTTGTTGGTCTATACTTTCACAATCTTTTAAACATGATAATTCAAAACTGTGTGTTTTAAATTTATAAAATTTTATAAGCGATTATTTTATTTTTAGTATTTATAGTTTTATATCAAATTTCGGCTTCAATACTTCGGGGTGAAGACGTTCAAAATACATTCTGGGTTCTGGTGTTTGTGTATATGCTGATCCCAGTCATTAAGCGTCCGAGATCGCATGTTAGTGCTCACTTTTATAATTATAATGAGTTAATAATACGTATTAATTTTTTTGTTAGAGAGTATTCTGATGATGATTAGGTGTGCCAAAAATACTGTTACACCGGTAAAAATCTAAATTTTAAATTAATAGAATTTCGAAAGCTGTTCAAAGAATTAGCCATCCAAAAATCTTTCATACGCATTTGTACTAAATGCAAAAGAAGCTAAAGACATCCAAAGAAATTTTTAAAAAATCCGGAACAAAAAATAAAAAGAGCTATCATAAATAGAAAACATAGAGAATTTTTAAATGGCTCAATGGCTACATAATATTCCACAGTAATAGCTTCATTTAAACGTATTTATGGAATAATAAAATTTACCAAAGATAGACAATTCAAACTTAAAGAAACAGAAAAAGAAAAGAATTTTAAAGAAAAGAGGAAATAATATAAATAAAAAACAAAAAACAAGGACATATATGGATGTAATGATATCTCTTAAGTCTAAATTAAATCCTAATTAATTTCCTAATTTTTATCATAATTTAGCCCATATTAATTTCCTTCTAAAATGTTCTCTTATTTTCTGATTCTAATTTCACCTTTTTATTTTAATTAATGCAATAGAAGCTCTCTAAAATTGCTGACATCGACAAGTTCCCACACTCCGAGTGAAGGGATAAAAATGTGTCGATCTAATTCTTTTCTACATTCTTTTAAAAGATCCCTATCATTCCCTTACCTAAATCGACACGTGTAAAGAAATAATTATCGAAATCTCACAGCATATAATCATGGGGATAAATATTTGTTCGCTCTTTTCTGAATTACTTTTTTTGGTATGTAAAAAAAATATTTCGGAACTTTCGTTAACAAAAGGATTAATATTGAAGAAAGGCATTTATTTAATTTCATTATTCATTTTCAGAAAAGAATGATCCTGCACTCATTTATTTCGTTAATATTTTATAAACATGCATGCAAACAGCCAGGTATCTCAAAATATGAGAATGAACCTCATCGATTCATATTTCACCTTCTGATGAAGAATAATGCCTTTGTTTTACAGAGACCAACAAGATATCGTAATTTCTACTCGCTTAATTTCGTCTAAGTTGGATCTTCATAATTATTTCGTTGTTATGAATATATAAAATTTCGATAACTCTTACCAAGAATCATGAGGAAATACTGAAGGAAATGTATTGTATTACTCAGAAGAACAATTCCCACGATCGAAATTCTCTTTTACAATATGAAACATAACACTAACACTCTTGACAAAAATGAATCATTTTTTCCTGAAAGATGATTCAGTGAACTTGATGCAAGCAGACATTTTTCTCAGAAATTTGCATGTAGCTGAACAATCGATCTGAAACTCCACGTGAATTACCAGCTATTTTGATGAAAGAGGTAAAAGATGAGCCAATCAGGTCTTATGGCTGTTTATTCGCCATAAAAATTCATGGAGCTTTGAAGTGTTATGCAAAAGTAAACGACGTGTTACCATATCGACGGATGGGTTCCAGATGATTCCGTGCAATGCAAATGAGCATGCAAAAACGATCATTTATTAAGTTTCCATTTAAAAATGTGCTTATTTTTTATGTATTGAACTAAGCAATGTTCATAAATTATTTTGTTTTTACGGTTGGAGAATTTGTATACGCCTATTTTCACGTATATTCAAGGGATGAACCGAGAATGGGGTTGATTGAAGTTCACGTGAGGCACTTCAAATGTTTTTCATTAGTTAAATTTTGAAGCAAGTTATTAATTTGCAGTATAACAAAAAAAAGCTTGATCTCACAATAAGCAATGTGTAGATACCTGTTAAAATTTTATTTATCGTATTTTGATACTATCAATTTTTTCTCCATTTAGATAAGTTTGAGACAGAATAACACCAGGAAATAAGGAAAAAAACTTTAAAAGTAATTTAATTATATTAATTTAGTTAATAATTAACGAATTTTAATTTCTGTCTTTACTTGAGATCTGCAGCTTGCTGTCGAATTACTCTCTTATTTCTCTTTTGAATACTATCAGAAAAAAATCTTATAAAATGCATCAGCAGGATTTAAGGTAATTTTAAATGCCGTGAGAATATAAAAGATTAAATAATATAGTCCAGTTCAGTTTTTTCAAGGAAAAAAAACCCAAAATACAGAAAGGGCACCTTTTTAAGAGAGTTATATGCTTACGTGCAAGTAACAGAGAGGATAGGGAATGTAAGGGTGAGCAAAATATGAAACATTGAATTTTCGAATTAAAATAAAGTCGATGTATCTGAAAAGAAATATTTTAATTATACAGCTATAGATATTTTTAAAAAAACCTATAATATGAGTTGTCGAACGTTAAGACAGTTTTATTAAATCTGAAGGCAATTTGTAAAAAGCATTAATGTAGAAACACATCTATTTTTTTTAATTTCAAAAAAAAACTTTTAGAATTCTTATTGTGGCACAAAAAATATATATATAGTAAAAATAAAATATATCTACCTCAATATCTGCATTTGTTTAAGGTTTCGATTTTACTGGACAAAAAAAATCGAAAATGCTTTTAAATAATTTTCTATCTGTTCGAATTCTTGAAATGAAAAATTTTCGTTCTAAAAGTGATGCACTACGTTCCCAAATTGCATAATATTTAAATTTTAGTAAAAAGGGAGGAAAATCAAATTTGATGTTGGAATTTTATCTCATTAATTAAGCCTTAACGCATTTCCCGATGGTCCAAATAAGGCTCCGGCGCGTTTGCAAATGCTATCAATATTTGTTGGAAACAATTGCTGTAGATTTTTTTAAATTCATAATAATGTCTTATTTTTTTAAAAAACTAATGTATAAATTGATCTAAAATTTTACAGGGCATTTCTTCCCATAAAATCTTGTTAGGTGAAATACCAACATTTCGCTCATATTAAAAAAATAATAATAATAAATTACTCCTGGCTAACTTAGTTATCCTAACATTCGGCAGATTATATAATAAGTTCTTTTAATAATTGCAACTTTTTAGTTTAACTGTTTCTTGCAGATTAATAGTTTTTAATTTAAACCTGAAAAACAAATGCATATTCTTTCGGGCATCAAAAATAGTGACTTATTTTTTATAGCTAATATTGCTATAACATTGTAGTTCTATATTTTTTAAATACTAAAGAATAATTCATCTTCATATGACTGAAAATGAATTTATTGCATTAATAAAAGCAATTTTTAAAAACAAATACTCTTATCAGAGTTTCTTAAAAGCAGATATTCATACTAATTATCCTCCGATCTCTGTCTTTCTTTCATAATTAATTATTATATTTATTGGCAAATTTTTAATCAATTTTATTCTCAAATTTACCACCAGATGGCACCTTATCATATCAAACCAAATAATACAACCAGATTATTAAATTAATTGATAATTACATTCTAAAATTTTTAAATCGTATGTGCATTGTCATCAAGAACTCATAAGCATATAAGTATTTCAGAACTCTAGCACTTGAGTTAATAAAACTCCATATAGGATCTATCCAGATGGATGGTAAAATTCTTTCTTCGAAGAGATGAACCTCATCAAATAAAATAATCGTATAGAAAATCTACAATGTATTTAAAAACATGCCATAGTTTAATGAAGGTACAGAAAATCAAAGCACTTATATATGTGAAAGTGAGATTTCTTTAAGAAGGTGATAAATCTTTAAATAAACTTTAAATGCAGATCAGAAATTCATAGATATATCATCCTATTGAAAGAGTAGATGATTTCAATCTCAGTGTACAACTTTCAGCTGGAAAGATTATTGGTTTTGTCTCGCATTAAGAGATTGCATGGCACATAGCTTCTGTCAACGTAAGTTAGAAGAGAAACCTTAAAGATATTCATGGAGAAGCGCTCCTGGAGTTACAACATGCATTTGCTGTAATATGTAGTTGGAACAAGATGAAGTTCTAATAAGTTTCAGTCAGATTGTGAGGATTTGTTTCTAAGAAACAGACGAATAGAATATTGCTTAGTATAGTACTTACAAGAAGAAATAATTTTGAAATTTTATTTATTCATTAGAAGGAACGATTAAGCTGGAGAAACAAGCAGGAATGTGATTATTCCGAAGTTTTCCGCAATTTTTGGATATCTCATCTTTTTCAGGTTTTTTTTTTTTTTTTTTTTAACAAAAAAAAATTCTTCAATTTATCAGACAGTAAGAATTTTCTACCTTCGGAAGAAAGTCGAAATTGTTCCTTTTTTGTTCCTCATCCCTACCTCTCTTATTTGGCAAAACTGATCAACTGAACAGAAAATACACCCTAAAAATGAAGCTCTAGGTCTCATAAATGTTTTCCATATCTCACTTTTATACATAAAATGAAAATTATGGATGTACCACTGTGACTAATGTTCAGAAGTGAAGTATGAACATATGAAAGACCCGTAAAATAACAAGAAACCAGTAATGTGACAGAAATATGCCACAAAGGTCCCTTGTTATCAAAGAAATGTTTGCTAAAATATGCTAGTGAGGTATATTTATAAGGAATAACTGACTATATCTTCACATATGGTATTCTATGTCCATTCATTTCAATTTGTCTTGATAATTTATTTCTTAAAGTATCTTTGGGAAAATCATATGCTGTTGATTTCGTACATTCAAAAATGTTTTTGAAAAGAATATAAAAGTCAGATGAACTGCAGTTTTGATCATTCTTTCAGTTCATTGACTATTTAATTAATATTTTTTTTGCATGTTTCTCAATCGTGCGTTGTTTCTTGGATTTCTTCTTTATTTGTCTTTTGGTCAATCGCATTCCTTAGTAAGGCTACACAAGATGGCTTTAGATATATTATCATTTTTAGTCATATTTGATACTTGTCTTTTTCTATATTGCATTCCAACCAGTTTCTATTTCAAACATTTTTGACAAATTTTCACTATATTAGTGCTTGCTTCAGCACTTTTTTGTTTAAACAATTGTTGATTATCTAACATTTTATGTCATTTTTTAAAAACTTTTATCCATATTCAATGCGCGATATAGCCAAGGATAGCTCCTGTCCTCTCCCCAAAATTAAAAAGCAAAACAAAAAGAAACCAAGATGACTTTAAATAGGCTTACGTATCTGTATTATGTAACCATATTTGAAGTCCAAAACTTTAGTAAACTTTCATTATAACAATAATTAAGTTTATTCTTCAGATTTTTAAAGATATCATCACAAATTGTTACTGGGTTATGCATTAATGCAGATGTGATAATATAAATTATTCAGGTTTTCAATAAATCATTGAGTTCGTAGCAATTATAACGTAATTATCTTGGTTATATATGCAATATCAACTATCAATATGTCAGGGTTAATATGTACGAGGGTGGGAAGAAAAATTTCCGGTCTAACGAGAAAAATAAAATAAAAAATTATGTTTAATTATTGCTTTATTTTTCAACGTAGTCTTCTTCCAAAGACATACACGTACTCCAGTGGTGAGACAATGCTTGGAAACCCTCTCTGTAAGAGCTTTCTTCTAAAGCATTAAAGTAGGCATTCGTAGTTGAGATGATTTCGATATCAGAACAGAATTTCCTTCCAGCCAGAAAATTTTGAGGATGGGGAAGAGGTTGTAGTCCGAGAGGACCATATCTGGAGAACAGGATGCATGAGGAACAATTTTAAACTTCAGTTCATGAAGTTTTGCTATCACAGTGACAAACTTGTGGACGAGAGCATTGTCCTAGTGAAATAGAGCATTCTTCTTGACCATACGTGGTCTTTTTTCTTTGATTTTGAAATGCAATTTATCCAAAAGATTACCATAATATTCAGCATTTATAGTGCTGCCTTTTTCTAAATAATCCAATAGTAAAATTCCCTTAACTTCTAAAAAAACTATTACCATAACCTTTCAGCAAATGCTGCACTTTTTTTTCTTGTTCTTTTTCTGATTCGTCCTTCGTTGTCCACTGTTTTGATTGCTGTTTGGTCTCTGGGATATAGTAATGGATCCATGTCTCACCCACAGTAAGGAAACGCCACGAAAAATCAGTTGGGTTTGAACTGTACAGCTCTGATATTGTCATGTACTGCAGTTTTTAATCCAAGGTCAGCAAACTCGGCACCCATCTTGCTGACAGCTTTCTCGTACCCAAAATATCTATTAAAATATAATATGTGCTTTTTTTTTGGATATACTAACAGACTCAACAACCTTTGTCAATTTCAGTCGGCGATCATTCAAAATATGTTTGACTAACTTCTCTAATGATTTCATTTTTAATGACTGATTTTTGTCGTCCAGCACGCTCCGCTCCAGAGTGCTTGTATGACCACGTTTAAAGTGTTCAATGCATATTTTAACAATTGTAAATTAAAGAACAGATTCGCTCAGTATAGTATCTAATTCAGTTTTAATATTCGTTGGAGATAAGCCTTTTATAAAAAAAACATATTTTATCACAGCTCCACTTCAGTTTTCTACGTACTCACCTACAAACAAAGGAAGACAGTTTTAAAACAGCGCAGTATAAAAACAACCAAATACAAATCTTTTAAAATACGCAAGGAGTATTAAAAAAAGATGGCACTTTGGAGTGCTTTAATCAAAATAATTCCGGGAGCGCCAGATAGTTAGGTCAGGACAGAAAATTTTCATCCCACCCAAGTATCAAATTATTAAATTTTTCCACACTTTTATTTAATTCGACTTATTTCAAATTCTTGAAAAAGGGATTTTATAATTGTTTTATTTTCATTCGTTGTCTAATATTTTACATTTTTGAAATTTTGAAAAGTTAAAGTTTGTTTTTGTTGACAATGCAGAATTTTAATAATTTGAGAACTCGATTATGATATTTTGTTACCTCACGTATGACACCATGTGGTAGTAAATTTGATAAAAGAACATTCGAATATTCCTTATTACTTATAAATATAAACCATAAATTAAAGTTTAACATCTAGAAAATATTAATAATAAAAGATTCTATTATTTAGAAGTAAGTAAAAATGTATTTATATAAAGCTGATTTTTATATTTTTTTACTCTCTTTTTATAAAAGAATTTCATAATATTTATAACTAATTATAAATAATAAAATGCAACTGAAATTTAAGAAAACAATTTCATAAACGCACTTTTATTTGTGCAAACACACACATATAAAAATTATTTGATTCAAAATTTGAGAATCAAGGCAAAAACATAAAAACTTAATGTTGCACTGAATTCAGAAAAAAAATCAGAACATAGTATTTTTGTTCTGAGCAACGACAAGTATAAAATATAACAGCAAATATTAAGAAAAAATTTATATAGAGAAAAATATAAAACAATTCACGAAGATTTATTTATGAAATACTAGCCGCCTTTGACGACCAGCCGTTTCGCCAACCTTAATGTTCGTTTAAATTTTAATAATTAAATTTTTTACACAATTCCAACTTTAATAGATTCTTCATCAAAATATATTAAAACTTCAAAATTTGATAGTCATATAATTCACTCATAATATTATAAAGGCCTTCAGTCATAACGTAATATGTATCTCTCTAATTTTCTGTTACCTTTCGTAGAATTCATGCTTTAAATTAAAGTGGAAAGAATTAATCTGCAATTAATATAATAATACTTTTTTACTGAAACAAAACATTTTTTTACAATGTGATTACTGATAACAGAGTCACTGAGCGTTTAAACTTTATGGGCACTAAAGAATATCTTTCTTAATTTATGTAATATCTCAAGAATTTCTCAACAAAATTTTCTCAGATTCATCATGAACAGATCGATTAA
>JAPMOR010102751.1:0-10017 GCA_026543865.1 Argiope aurantia
TAATTTATTTTAAATAGTTTTTTTTTGCATAAAATCTTATTTGCTTGACAAATTTTGTTAATATAATATATATTTTATGTCACAGATTATTTTGGAAATAAAAATTAATGAAGTAGATTATTATGTATTTGAATACAGTGGAGT
This sequence comes from Argiope aurantia, assembly GCA_026543865.1. NCBI lineage: Eukaryota > Metazoa > Arthropoda > Arachnida > Araneae > Araneidae > Argiope > Argiope aurantia. The sequence goes on from JAPMOR010102751.1 coordinate 145, forward strand.
GTTCTATTTTAACCCTTTATCTACTACATTATGAACTACTGAAAATTTCTTCATAAATATATTGATAAATAGCTGCCATATTAATAATTAAAGAATATACAAGAAAAAAAAATCTCCTCGGTCTAAAATTTAATTTGTTAGAACTGATTAATTAAAGTGGTATTTAAAAGTACCGTCAGTACACTATGTATAAATTTCCTCATAATAGAAGAAAAAATTACGGATAATATTTCTAATGAGATTTAAACTCTTAACAATGCTAAATAACCAAAGAAACACTCATGAGAAAACAAAGAAATTATCAAATTGACATAATTTTATTTCATACATAAAAAAGGTAGAAATTCACATTTGATGATAATCATAAAAACATTATTTTTTTTCATTTACGCACAAAAATTTATTACAAGTTAATCCTTTTGAATGTGGTTTTGATTGAACATTTTTGAGTGCACAGAATTCACACCGTTCGCGGTTCGACACGAATGTTGGCCAATGGTTTTCTCTGTTTTCTAAACGAACATCATTAGAAACAGACAAATTAGATTTAGATCTTCCTTTTTGTTTTGGGCGTGGTTTTGATTTTGTTAGTAATTCTTTGGTAATGCAGCGCTTATATTCGAGGAGCGACATTTTCTGACGACGCACTTCCACATAATGCAATATATTAATTTACATATGGCCATTTCTAGCATAGCAAAAAAAAAAAAAAACCCTGTGCCATCATTTTTTCGGTTTTCTGTCCCTATCATAAATAGCACGTAGCATGTCGACTTTATCAATTCCCCCCATCTGTCCATTGTAGTCTTCCACAACAATGGGTGCGGTAACGTCAATTTTGGTACCATCTTTGAGTCTCCTTTGGACTTTGCAAGTAAAATCTAGCTTATTTTTTTTTTATTCGGAATGCAAAAGCAAATTCCCATTCAATACTAACATTTTCAAATGCTCTTGACAGTGTTAGTAAAAAGAAAAAAAAATTAAAAAGTCTATAATTTAAATCTATCAAAAACACTGAAACATATTGCTACACTACACTTTCATAATTACATTATAACAAACAGAAATACTATAGATAATTACATGGGCAAAATGAAAACAAGTTTTTCTCTAACACTACGTGTACTGGCGGTACACGTAGATCGGCGTATTCGATCGTTAATCACATTACATAATCTTTTATCTTATAATGATCGGTCAAATAATATTATAAGACAATAAAAAATGAATAAAAAAATGCAACACTTAAATTTGGTTTGATATTATTTATTTATAACAAAGAAAAGATAAGATCGGCAATCCGTACAAAATGGCAGCAAAAGAACACAATGTTCGCTCGAAAATAGCTTTCTTCCTCGCAAAATGTATCAGCCTAGAACAAGTACTGCCATCTATCATGAAAAAGTGGAGTTCAAAGCCTGTTTCTAAAACGTACCATCAGAATATAAGTAATGGTTGTTGTGCTATAAAGTTTTAAAGTGATTGGTACTTATAAGTACCGTAAAGGGTTAATAAAATATAAGATAAAGGGTTAATAAAATATAAGATAAAGGGTTAATAAAAGATAAAGGGTTAGTAAAATATAGATTTCTCCTAAGATGTATTTTATTTAAATTATTATTTACTTTTCATATTTTGCATCTACTTTTTGCTTCAAAATAAATTTTGAAATAAAATGTTTTTATTCAAATTAATGAGTAATTCCATTTACTGGTGTTTTAAATAAAATCGGCTATTGTAGGAAATATTTATTTGTGTAGCGGTTATATAACTCTACTACCTTCTCTTTTGATACAACAAATTGCATTACCTTATTATTATCAAGGTATATTTCTCTTGATCCTTATTGGAGCGGTATTAGATAGTTTTCTAAGTGAGTGCCGTGAATTTTCGGATTCTTGTTTATTTTGCCTTCTGAAATGGGGAACTTAGAAAATAATTAAATAACTGTTAATGAATTCCGTCGATTATTTTTATCTACATCGTAATGAAGTTATGAAGAAGAGTCTCTGCCTCTCCATTTGCTTTTAAAAACAAAAGATTCTTCCAAAGCGAATGAATATGCTTTTAACGCATTAGTCAAGGCATGACTCAGCTAATAATAATTTGATTAATAAAACGAAGTGTTTTCATAACTTAAAAATAAATACTTTTGTTATCTTTTAAACATTTCCCCCATCTAGTTATGCATTACAAAATATTCATCTCTAAACTGCATATCGTTTATTTATAGCATGAATCTAATTAAAAATAATATGCTATGTATTTGTACCAATATCACTATTGTATAAGTAAATAATTCATAATTTAGAATTTTATTCTTAATTAAACAATGTTAGAAATATTTTAAATGTGGAATTTATTGTTACGTAGGTCATATTAGTCTAAAATAGAATTTAAAAAAAGCTAGTGTAGAATATATAAAATAATATTTGAGAAATTTAATTAAAAAACGTTTATTACGCAAATGCTTGCAAAATTTATTGAAAATTAGTTGAAAGTAAAGTAAAAGAATCAGTTGAAATATTCTTATGATCAGTTTTTTTTTGAACAATTATCGCTCTTTTGATTCTTTGCAGTTTTTTTTTACATTATTTATTTCAATACACGTTAAGGTTCAAATTTCACTGATTATTGGTATATTCATTGACTGCACAGCATAATAATTAGAAAATATTGAAAATGTATCATAGGAATACTAAATTAGTAAATTCATATTTTAAATTTAGTATCGACAGGAAAAGAATCATTAAAATAACGTTTTGTTTAGAAATGCATGCAAAAAATGCGAGCATTTCTTACGCAAAATGTTTGCTTTCTAATTTATAACTAATTATTTATAGGAATAAAATAATCAATCATTTTTAATAATTACAGTTTGATTTTTAAATAACACATAAATAGATTGGAGTTCTTATTTTAGGCTTATCGAATGATATTTTCATATTCGCTTGGATATGAATTTATTATTGCTTACAATCTATTTACTAGAAATTATTTGTAGGATTTTCTATAAATATAACTGCAAACATATACTTTGTAAAACACTTTCCTTTATTATAAATTCAAAATAAAAATCTGACCTGCATTCTAAAGCTTGAGCAATGCACTTTAGGTAAGTAATATTTATCTACTTGAGCAAACATTTATCCAAGTAAAGCACTTGCTCAAGATAAGATTTAACAGGGAGTAGTAGCAAAAAACACGTGCAAACATTCTTTTCTTATGACATTTTTCCTATTCCTAGATCCTTCATTACATACTGTAACACGTATTTTGTTCTTTTACAGATTATGATATTAGTGTTTCATATTAATAATTAATATTGCATTGCATACATATTAATAATTAGTATTGCATTAAATTTGTAATTATTTTACTCAAATACAAAGAATCAATACTACATAATTTTAACATTTTTTGATTCACAATTTTAATTAGTTTCACTGTACTACACCATTGTAATTACTGAGAGAATTCTATAGGTTCCATTTATGAATTTATGGGTTATAGAGGTGATATGAGACATTTTATTTATTTTCTCATTTATTAAGCACCAAAAGAGAGAGTATTATTATTGCTAAAAAATTCGAGTTTGAGATTTTTTAGGATCTTCACGTTTCTGTCATCTCAGAATCAGAAAAATTATTTTCAAAATTATACCAGTTTATCTGAAGATACGATACCTCAAAACGCTTTGAGCTAGACGAATGAAATTTTGTCTGTATTTCTAAGACCAAATTTGCAGACTTCTGTAAAAAGTGAGACGAAATTTGTTGAAGGGAAATTTGTGTCGATCCGTATTTAGGTGAATAAGACAGCTATAAAAAATACCAAGATCTATATGGATTAAATATGTTAAATAATTTTCTCTTCTGAACATCATATATGCATCAAATTTTGAATTAAGTCCATAAATGGTTTGACTTATTGTCGGTCTGCATGGAGACACCAAAAACTTATGCAAATGAAATTTAATATGACACTTTGTTATTTCAATTTTTGTTCTATGCTATAATTTGATTCGAACAAGTTGAAAAAAGGCTTTCAATTCCCATTCGTTTCATATTCAAACTCGATTTTCTTTATTATAATATGGAAAAAAACGCTCATATGCAATATATTGAATATAAAAATATGAGTATTCGAAGCATTTACAGCCTTGTTCTAGATCCACAGTTTTTATATTACCTTTTTCCAAAGAGTATACTAGAAAGTTTGACACAGTTCACACTCCATGATTTATTTATCTAATGGCTCATTGTTTCCAGTTAAGTTCAGCTTAATATATTTTATTGAAATTTATATTTTTCAGCTTTATTAAAAAAATTGCTTGCTATTATGTATTTATGTTTGTTAGAATTGAAAGAAATATTTAAATACTACAGCTTGCACGACTACTATTTAATGGATATTACTCGGTACCTTAAATCTTTTTCCAATTCGAATAATTCCTGTTTAACAATAATGATACATTTAAAAAATAAACCTCCGCATATTTCCAATCCTTACTTTGGAGTTGTGAAATTATTTGGTCATATACCAAAGTTTACTTCTCTTTTATTTAAATGCTTGTAAAATTATTTTTTTTTAGAAAATTTCTGGTTGTATAAATTTCAGCATGTGTTTTGATTCTTTTGAATGCATTTATTACGAATTTCTTCTTGGAAGCAATGGTGTAAATGTTTTAGTTTTGACTTTTTTAGATTCGAATTTATAAAATTGATATGAGGGTTTTTTTAAGTACTATACATGTGTGCTGGATATTTTAATGTTTATGTGGGTTTTTTTAATGTTTTTTCCGTCCTTCCTTTTCTATAAATTTTCTTGTATACTTCTACACTATATCACATTTTGTTTATAGCTTTTGTAACCTGGAAATGAGAATGTTTTAGATGACAGAGGTTTCCCCATGTCTCATTTTGGAAGTAAAAATAAAAATGACACCACTTCTCAGCAATGATTAAGACAACGCGTAGTTAGATGGTCAACGCGTAGTTGATGAGGTAATAGAATTTAATTCCATTTTGAATTTTTAAATATTTTTTCAAGATTCCTTAGTGCCATCTGTATGCCTGAAATCGTTCTTTGTTCTATATAATATTTCTAAACTTTTCCTGTGTACTTCCAAAAATATGCCATAAATCTCAGTAACATCATTGTTTAAGACAGATAATCGCATAAAAGAGAGATGTAACTTTTGTTTTGGAATAACTAGCACACTGAGAGGAAGAAAAATCACGTCACTGAATAACAGTGCATGATGTTGAACACTGTTATGTACAAGCAACGTGGTTTAGGGAAGGTTTAGTCTATTTTAAACATCTTTAGAAATTCTATGTCCATTTAATTGCATGACGGATTCTCAAATTCGAGAATTAGAATAATTTCTATTTTAAAATTTGAATTTCAAATTAATATGTGATTTTTAACACATTTACAGACATGATTGATGCCTGTGATTCGGATACTATCTAGCAAGATGCTTACTTATTTGCTCTCGTTTAATTGTAGTATAGAAGAACTATTTAATTACATAGTACGTATGAATCACATGCTATTCATGCTCTTAACCACATGTTAAAACAAAACAAGGAGATATAAAGTAAACATAGGTTTGTTCTACTCACATAAAATTCTACATTGACTGAAAACTTTTGCTGTCACGCGAATGTTAAAGCATACATTTTTTTAAAATGTATTTAATTTTTTTGTATTAAACAATGTATCCTTGTATAAAGGCAGAATTATCTTACAGAAAAAAATAATCTTATTATCTTGGAATCAAAATATGCAATTTGAATACTCCTGCTAATAGATTAAAATTGCTTCAAATTTGAAACACACCTGTTTTGGTTATATTTGATTTGAATTTTGAAATTGATTTGGTTATATTAGATTTTCGAATTATATTGATTCTATATTTTAAAAAAGCTTTAGCTGTGAACTTTGCTCTCATTTTGATAAATAGAATTAGAATATTATTACACTGTGCTAAATTACGATGCGACCTACGCACTGATTGATTTGATCCAAAATCTGATGCTTATTTGCATTTTTGCAGTATTTTTGTCTTCTAAAATGATTATTATCTTCTAGTGTTCATTGTTTAATAAGAATCACAGGTTAATAGGATTAGTGAACTATTAATCTCTTGTCATGAGGTTTAATTATAATTTTATCATGCATACAATTAATAAATTTCATATCACTCCAAAAATGTTTTTTTGAAGAAAGGGAGAGATAATATATGGATATTTATTGAAACTGTTTTTGTCTTACTTGTTTCTTTGAACTAATAATATTTTTCGCCCTTTGGATATATCCTAAGCATCTCCTTAAAATTCGCAATACTAACTAATTGAAATACATAGAGATAATTATATATCCTAATTTTTATAATATTATGGACAGAATGATTGATAGATTTGAATGTTTCAGGTGTTACTTTCACTGTGGTAGCAAGAACATTGAGATACAGAATATAATTATTTTATGAAATTGAGTTCCATTGGCTATTTTTATTTATTTTAATTTCATAAACATTTTGAAATAAATATTTAAAGGATTTTGACGTTTTCTATATACTTTAAAGTTAAGCGTATTTAAATTTTAAATTCATTATTAATTAGTGTTTTCTCTTATATTGATGCTTAGAATATTCAGAGAAGGATAAATATTCTTCGTATGCTTATTTTATAGTTAATCGGTTTTTATTTTATACATTTCCTTATACTGTCTTTATTTTTATTTAAAATAATTGCTTATTTGTGCTTTTATTGTCCTGAGGAATTGTAACAGTTTTTTGGTGTGTATCGATCGCTCTTAAACAAGTTTTAAAAAAGTAAATAAATAAATATGAAGAAAGGTTTAGTCATTATTATTATTATTATTTGCATATTTTAAGAGCGAAAAAAAAAGTATTTTTCAAACACAGTAATATTACTTAATTGTCTGCTATTCCTTAAATAAAAGAAAATGACATAAAGAAAAAAAAAATGCCACCTACGATTTTCACTAAAACAGTATCATCATCATCATCATAAAAAAAAGAATTTTTGAAACATTATTATTTGGCGAATTATATTATGTGGCGAATTATGCTTTACTCAAAATAATAAATCACGTGTTAAAAAAAGTTTTTTTTTCCGTTTCTTGACATCTCACAAATTAATATATAAATTTAATACACTAATAGATGTCTTAAATTAGAAAAAAAAATATTCCCGGTAAAAATTTTTGAATTATTATAATTTAAGTCTAATTCATGGATAAACTTAATTGTTCTTACAAGAAATATTCAAAATAATTTTTTATTAAACTTAACAAATTTCACTAAACTAACTAATGAGTTAACTTACGAACTTCTAAAGCTGATGAGTTAATAGACGAAATAGAAGGTTATACAAATTAAACGAACAAACTGATTTTACAGCTGTAGAAACCTGAAGCTTCATGATGAAACAATTCTGGATTTTTTTTTCTATTTTAACTTCAGAAAATTTTACGGCTTTAGCCATGTTTGAGAAGAGATGACATTCAATTTGGCAAATTCTTATAAATCTCTTTTTAGTGTAATTAGTCTTATATTCTAATGCTATATGAGAGGAGCTGAAATAGCAACAGGTAACAAGTAACATTTTTCGGTAAACATTTAAAGATCATGAGCTACATTTATGTTGTGCAATATTAAGCTTTCTAAGTACAGATTCTGCGGTTAGACCAACAAAACATCTTTCTCTAAAAACATTTAAAACAACATAACATTAAAAAGACTAGTTTTCTCACTAAAATTGGCGATAAACATTTATTTTTAGTATTCAAAAGTTTTCCCTTTCTTTAAGCCTTACAGTCTTTTGAACAGATTGGGAATATTTAGCGTTCCTCTTTAAAATCAATTAGTGAAAGTTTCACTCGCTATAAGTTATCTTTAAAGAATTTCAGGGGGGGGGATTAAAAAATGCATTCACCTAACACTAATGGTTTAACTTTCAAATCACTGCGCCTTCAATCGAAATTTTTTTCACTAATTTTCTGCTTGTTGTATACTATTTTAAATTGTAAACTGTTTTAAGTACTTAATAAAAAACGAAATTGTAGAGAATGTTCTTTTGAAATTGCGAATGACTATCTTATATCCATGGTATTTATATTTCTCTCTCTTCCTAATTTTAGGATAGACAAAGTACTATTTTCACAAACAGAAGGATTTGCAAGAAATTCGAGGATTCTTTTGCAGAATTTTGAAAAATACAATAATATGTTAAAAATGGATCATTTATTTAGTGATAAAATTTGAAAATAAAACAAAGCAAATAAAAATTAGGCATCATTTTAAAAGATTGAAATTGCTTTGAAAAGCCATCAAACAGCGAAACCTAGCTGAAAGTCAACCAATAATAAAGAAACAGTAAATAGCCTTAGTAACTAAAGTAATAGTATTTTTATGATATATTCATGATTTAAAAATAATTTTTTAAATAAATAAATAACATAATGCATTCTTTTATCAATGCCTTCGTTGTACAAAGAAAACATTATAATTCATATTTGATTTATTTTCTTTTTTGCAAAATTAAGAAACCCCTTTTGATATTTTTATTGAATACATAAAACAGCTGTAACTTTCTTTAATGAACACATTTCCTAAAAACTTTCTTACTTACGGTCAAATAAGACACGATATATTTAAGTTTAGCGAAAGCATTCAAAAAACAAATTTTTTTAAATATTTTTTTTTTAATTTTGACAGACTTCATAGGAACTATGGATAATAGTTTAAATTTTTGTCTATAGTAAATTCAAAGGACTGAAGAAAGAATATCATATTAAATCTACAGAATTAATTGATTCTATTATGCAATCGCCATCATAATGTCCTTATCCATTATGAATTTTTTTTTCACAAATGCTTCTAGAAGCGGGCAGAAAATGATTAACATCGATTTTAAAGTAACCTACAATTTGAAATTACTGATTGTTTACTTTGGCACAACACAAATAGTAATATAAAATCATATCTAATAATTACACATTTTTTATTCTGTTCTTGACCAACCCCTTACTTCGAAGACAATTGCGAAATTCTTTGAAATTAATTTCCGTGTCTAGCGCAGAAATTCCGGGCGCACTCAATAATATATGAACCTCAAAAAGATAAACTTATAAAAACTTAGAACATAAACAGTGTCACGGCAAATGGGTTTTACCACCTGAAGGTGAAAACCGAAAGTAACCAGAACGAATCACTGAGCCGTGAATGTTTCTAGGCCGAAGGGGAAAAAAACTTTCAACTAATAGATTAAAATTACGATATTTCTACTTTTATCCGTCCGTTTCCTGATTCGTGATCGTTTAAATAAGTGTTATGTAAATGTGAAGTATATTTTTTTAGAATTAAACGATGTCTATTATAATTATCGAAAGTAAGGTCACGCCATGTTTCGATTCGTCGGAAGATTTCGCAGACTTAGTAGGAAATCGGATAGATAAAAATACTCATCTCTTATTTCCTTCCGAGTTTTGGGATGCATTCTGTGATTTGTCTCCAATTAAAATATTTGGGATATTTCAAATATTTATGCATATGAGTTCGTTTTCAAGTACTGATAGAAAAATTGTTCCACACTTATGTTTAAAAAATTACATAATGATTCATATCCAGACACTATTTTTTAAATGGAAGAATGAATTATGTATTTTTTTCTAAATGTATATCATTAGAACGTCCGGGATTTCGCTTACCTTAAACGTCCGCCTTTGTTGTTTGACGCGGCGATATGAAATATATAAAATAATTGTAACAAATAATTGCAAGATTACTGTTCACTAGAGTTTAGTTTTAGTACTTTTTAATATAAATTCATGTAATTA
>JAPMOR010102751.1:10117-21579 GCA_026543865.1 Argiope aurantia
AAATATATATATATATATATATATATATATATATATATATATATATATATATATATATATATAAAACTCAATGTGTGTGTGTTGGCGCTCTACAGGCCAGGTCATTTAATCTACAGCTACTGAAGCCAAATGAGTAAGGCTTCAGTTTTTTCTTTCTTTTTTTCCCCAACAGTAATGAGGCTAGGATTAACATTTTTCGGCCGATTATTTCAAATTATTCTGTTTATTTTAATGTTTTATGCATTTAAAATTAAACATTGTTAATTAATCCATCTTTCAGATTCATTCTGAAGTACTTTTGAATTAAAATAACGCAGAATAAAGGAAAGTAAAAATTTCTAATCTGCATAGCGTTACCCCAACTGGCGTAGAAAAATTCACGTATTTGCGTTACCATAACTGGCATTGAAATTTCACGCATGCGCATTGTGTTCTGATTGTTGACATGACAACCATTATCAATGGATGATTTAAATTATTTTTAGGTTAGTTGCATGCTATTTTAATTAAATTGTATTTATGTTAGTTATATATTTTTTGTATATGCTTATAGTATAAGTACATCGTTTTTTAAGCAGTTTTTTTTAACCTGTTTTCAATGATTTAAATTATTTTTAGGTTAGTTGCATGCTTTTGTAATTAAATTGTATTTTTGTTAGTTATATATTTTTCTGTATATGCTTATAGTTTTAAGTACATCGTTTTTTAAGTAGTTTTTTTAAACCTGTTTTCTACCGATTATTTTAAACGATTCGTTTTATTTTCTTAGTGTTTGATGCATTTAAAATTAAACATTGTTCATTAATCGATCTGTTCATGATGAATCTGAGAAAATTTTGTTGACAAATTCTTGAGATATTACATAAATTAAATATATTCTTTAGTGTCCATAAAGTTTACACGCTCAGTGTCTCTGTTATCAGTAATCATATTATAAAAAATGCTTTGTTTCAGAAAAAATATTATTATATTCATTGCAGATTAATTCTTTAAACTTTAATTTAAAGCATATATTCTACGAGAGGTAACAGAAAATTAGAGAGATACATATTACGTTATGACTGTAGGCCTTTATAATATTATGAGTGAATTATATGACTATCAAAATTTGAAGTTTTAAAATATTTTGATGAAGAATATTTTAACACATAGCCATCACTCACCAATACCATGCAAGGTATTCGGGGCCGTAACTAAAGCCACAATTTTATGGAGAGAAAGGAGTAACAGTGGGATAGAAAATATGCGAGAAAGAATACATGATATTATGAATAATTGCCTCGCTTATTCACATTGTATGTTTTATACAAATGTCAAATCAAGCAATAAAATGCTTATTGTATTGTATTTGCATATTTTCGTATCCAATGAGAAAAAAGTATTGTGATCGTCAAAAATACTCAACACTTATAATAAATGCACATTTTTTAGATGTCCCTGAATCTAAAATTGGAATCTTTGGAATAATGCTCTTACGATCGTATGTTAATATATTGACTTAATAAAGGAAGAAATTAAACAAATGAAATTTGTTATGTGTGCTTTACACAGGATCGTAAATTCATAGCACATTTTGAATGAAGCATTTCAAAATGTAACCTGCTTGATCACATACGAGTTCGTTTGTATTTAAATTCAATAACTTTCTCTGGTATTATTTATTGCATGTAAGAAATTTCGTTATATAGCCATTTTACAAAAATTATTGATATATATCATCCTCTCCCCCATTCATCAATTGGATAATTATATTCTGTTCTATGCATTTATGTTTTATTGAAAGCGGTGATTCTAGAATAAAGGACAAAATTATATGTGTGAATTTTAATATTTGTTCTTTCATAGGCATTATCAATATATGCCTTAGTTTGGTTTGTATCTGTTAGAAAATACGCCTTTTTTATGGTCTATCAGTTAACACATCAACTCAAAAAAACAAAGTGATGGATAAATGATATTTCGTATTGGTGTTGACATGAATTCTGCAGATTTTTTTTTTTCAGAATATAAGATAAGAGTTCTAAAATGCATACTCGATTTATTCTAACATGAAATTAAATAAGATATCATACTGTATCATGTTAATATAGGAGAGAAAAGACATTTTCTTGCTGATTAAATAATTAATTCCTTTTTATATATGATTGGGCCACGGTGGCCTGGTGGTACGGTCTCGGCTTCGGAACCGGAGGGTTTCAGCTTCGAGACCCGATTCCACCGAAGAACTGTCGTGTAAGGGAGTCAATTGCACGTTAAATCCGTCCTGACCAAACGTCCTTCCGCTAGTGTGGTGTGGTGTGGAGAGGGGGATGCCAGCTCAGGTGTCGTCCTCGTCATCTGACCGCGGTTCAAAGTTACGAGGTCCGTCCCAAAATAGCCCAAGTGTTGCTTCAAACGGGTCGTTAATATAACTAAACTAAACTAAACCTTTTTATATGTGATTAGATCCTGGAATCATATGAATTGATTTTATTAAGCTTAATCAATATTAACAAGCAGTGCTCCAGAAATAAAATATATAAGTCGTTCATCTGTCTGTTGAAAGAATCAATCAATAAAGATCAATTAGCCATGCATTGATTATGATCAGACATTTTGTTTACTAGTAAAAGCCTAAACATCGATTTCATTTATTGATATATTCAGGATAAAATCATGCGTTCCATTCTCAAATTTTCATTAATATAAGTAATAAATACAGATAATGTTCACCAAATTTAAATAAAAGTCATTAAAGATATTATATCACAGCAACTGAATTATTCATCGAAATATTTTTTAAATAATTTTATAGAACACTAATACATACAAATGCTAAAAACATAAAAATTATGAAATTCAACAACATTGATGAAGGTTTTAATGACATTACTGATGATATACAGTATCCATATGCTGATGAGCACGCATCTTTCCAAGGACAACACCACTGTCCTCCTCCACAGCATTTGTAGCCCACTTGGCAACACTGGTGCGGCTTGCCGCAACATTCTGCATTTAAGTGTTCGCAACAATGGTCCTGGCAGCAGGTTCCAATACAGGTGAATCTGCTGCATTGTTTGGTATGATGTAGACGTCCAAATTCTGACGGTAAGCCAACGAAATGTTCGCGACCTGCAACTTCAATTTCTGCTAGTAGAAACTTCCAGATCTCGCAACATTCGAAATTACCTGGAAATGCGGAACAACATTGCTTACCTGAAAGGAAATAGTTTGCATATAAGTACTATATTATTCAACTTAAAAGACAATTTATGGTAAAAACATTATTTTCAAAAATACGTCGTGTTGGAACACATTATTGTGTTTGCAAACAAATGCAATAAATCTTTGAAATTTAAAACAAATTATTCAAAGTGTGTAAAATTTTTAAATACAAATTTCCAAAATACTTGAAAATAGTAAAGAAAATTAACAACATTCTTTGGAAAGATTACGGAATGCTCTTTATTAAGAGAAAATGTATGGGGATTTTATTCTATACTTAGTACTTTGCTAAACGATTAAATCTAAATTTACAATAGTTTTATATTTTCTGAAAGGATAATTGAATTAAAATCTTACGTATAAGTAGTACAATAAAATATGCTTTCGTTTATCTTACCAGAAGCAATTCACACTTCTTTTGTTAAAGAATACAGATTAATAAAATTACATTTAGTTACTCGGTCAAAAATATATTTTCCCATCTCATTATATTCATTTATCAATAGTACACTGTTTTAAGAAAAGGAAATTTTTGAAAAAATTATCATTTATTATCAGACCCAATAATATTTCAAGTCTAAAAATTATTTAAAAAATATATTATTATTATTTAATTAATATTGTTGTAACTGGTTTCTAGTATAAAGAAAACAGGAAGTAGATTACATTATGTGAAAATATTGATGGTTAAATACTGATCACTGAATCAAACGATATTTGTGAACTAAAAGAGTGCACATAATTATTCATAATAAACATGTAAATATATTTAATAATAAATGTAGTTACTTGTATATGAAAGCTGAAACCTTATTTTAAATTAGTCAGAGATTATGTTAAAAAAGATATAGTATGATTGGAATAAAAATGTTACATTTAAATTAAAGTTTTGCATTGCTTTCAATGAAAACGTGTTACTATAAATTTTCTAGTTCTACATAAGTTGTTTTTAAAATCTATTAATGCTATTATATTCCAAATATTCCAAGACTCATATAACAAAATGAAATTCATAGTAATAAAGTATTTTTAAGAATTATTAATTTACTAAAAGAAAATAAAATATTATAAATGCGATAAAATTATTTAATTCCTTATCAATAAATACTCTTAGAGCCTTTTAATAATACATTTTTTCAAAGTTTAAATTTATCATTTTTTTATTATCTGTATCTTATTTATAACATATTTTATCACTATTTAAATATTATTTAATTAAATAAAATCAGTTATTAATAGATTTGTAATCTGACTTTCTCTGTTGTGAATAAAATAGAAAAATGAAGTTTGAAACACATCTCCTTATTTTTTCTTTATCCTTTTCCAAATTTGATAAAAGAAATCCATGAAAGATAACATACATAATATATATATTTAAGGCAAAAGTAGTTTAATTAAAATATGTTAATTTAAGTATTGTTTTCGGTATGCATATATATATATATATATATATATATATATATAGTAGTTGAAAATTTTCCAATTATCTCTTGTTGATCTTCACTAAACCGAAAACAGATATAAGCCGAGCTCCACATTTGCCATGACATCAGTATACCCTTAATTTCATTAAGATAAACATTGACCCAACCTTTCTCAATAAGAAAACAGTGAAATTTAAAATTGTGTTCAATAATTTTCTAATAATAATATCTTGAAATATATATTAAATTTCTTATATTTTATTTGTTAAATTTATTTGCTAAATGTTTGAAAATAGGAAATTTTCTATTTGTTTCCCTCTTACTTCGTTCCGACATTGAATACATTAAAAGAAATAGAATTTTCAATTTCAGTGAAAAAATTTTAAAACGTTTTTGAAAATTACAGATGAAAAAAAGCAGTAATGTTATACAGTTTTCAAAAAAAAAACATGAATATTGCCTATTAAATACAATTTTAAAAGTCATCGTGAGTTGAAATAAAATTCATCAGGATGGAAAGAGAAATTATTACAGAAATGAATTTGTTATTTTACATGCGCATTTTTTATTCGTCTCAGATTAATACTAAACTGTGTTCCTTTTATAATTCTTGAATTATAAAATAAAAATTATTTAAATTATTTAACATAATTTAAATAGTAATGAATAATTTTCTGGGGATTGATTTCAGAAAGTATTATAATATTAAAAAGTGACTTAAATTTCGAATTTCAGAAACATATTATCAGTCTTCCAAAGATCGACAATATTTAAAAACGGATGATTTTATTACAATTTTGAAGTAGAATCTGATATGTTAATTATTTTAATTAATTTTAAAATATGCAATTCCAGTCGTAAATATCACTTATTTTTTATCAATTTTCTAAAACCAAATATTTAAGTAAATAGAATCAGACTGAATTTGCTGATTTCTGTTAGATGCACTTTATTCTTATAATAATGTTATTTATTCTAATCTAAAGGCGGAACAACAAAAACCGAAATAAAAGACATTTAAATAATAAATAATATTGTTCGTTTTTCGTTAGTCTAATTATATCCTGTTTTTTTTTACTGCACGTATTATTTTACTTGTGGAATCACATTGAAATAACTGCAATTTAATTTCTACGAAATTGGTTCGTTATAAAATTGGTATTGAACATTCTTTGCAAAAGATATCCATACATAATCATTCAAAACCTATTATCATTCTCTGGGTTTCATGGAATCGGAGCAACTGGATTCCAGGAAATAACTTCTAATATTGAGAACATTGGAAATTATAAAAAGTACTAGAATACTGTAATCTAGCTCAAAACATATAGACAAATCTTCAATACCGTTGGATATTTCAACCTAAAAGTAAGTTTATAAATATCCTTTTTAATTTTGAAAGGCCACATTGCTTATAAAATCGTAATTAAAAGTTTAAAGTTCTTCTAAGTAACCTTGGAGAATATTATAGCAAAAAATTATTTTTATAATCTTAAAATTAACAACAACAACAAAAAAAAGAGGCTGAACTTTTCAGTTATATCAATTTTACTTCCAAATAATTTTTCTCCAATTTGAATAAACTTTTAAAATTATTTTTAAATATATTTTATTTGAATACTTCTTAATGTTTTAGTTTCTGCATTTATAATTACCCTCTATTGAAACGGTATTAAATAAAATAGAAGAAAATATTCTGAAATATTGTCATGTCACGATATTTTGGACTAGAGTTCGAAAGACTTTTAAACTGTTTTAATTGTTTAAAACGTTTGAAATGGATGAGGTTTAGAAATTAATGCTTAAAATTCACTTTAGAATCTTAATCTGAAAACCAGTTCTCTATCTTGTATTTTTATTTAATATATAAAGTTAATTAAGTTTTTTAATATTGTTTAAATTTTGATGAAAGTATTACATATTGGGTATAGTAGTATTTTAGACACAGCGATATTCTTTGTTTTTCAAAAATAGAAAGATTAGAGGCTTAAACATAGATATAATTCTGATGTCAACATTCTAAATATCTTTGTGT
This sequence comes from Argiope aurantia, assembly GCA_026543865.1. Taxonomy (NCBI): domain Eukaryota; kingdom Metazoa; phylum Arthropoda; class Arachnida; order Araneae; family Araneidae; genus Argiope; species Argiope aurantia. The sequence continues at coordinate 16,784 of JAPMOR010102751.1, forward strand.
TGAATTTATTATTTTACTAATATAATAATGGCAAGGAAATCATTTTAAGGTGCCAATAATATTTTTAAATTAATTTTTGCATTAAATAGGACTATTATAAAAAATATAAAAGTGTTAGGGATTACTTAATTGCATAAAATACCTCTTTGCAAGTTGCAAACTATAGGACCATTTCTATATGTCTTTGATTCAATAAAAAGTCTGTGAAAAATGCTTTTTAAATTATTTTTTTTAACTTTCATATTGATGTTATTCATATAATTTAGCCATAATAATTTTAATAACTTTTATTATAAAAGAAATTTTCATATTCAATGTACAATTAGATTTAGAATGGTTCGTCTTTTGAAATGCTAGTTTTTGAAGCCAAACAAAAGTCCAATTAAATTAACTTTTAAAATACAGGTGATTATCAAAATAATGGAAACACTATGAATAAAAGTTACGTTTTTGAATGCGCTTCATAAACTTTAAAATTTAATAATAGCCACCTGTTGTTTCTTTATAAATAGCAATGTATATATTCTGGTAGTATGTGTCAGCTTTATTAAAGTTCTGTTATTCTTGGATTTTTTCCAAAAGCTCAAAATGTCGGGCCTCTCATTTTCAAAGAGGCCAAATTGTAGGAGCAAGAGTGACTGAAACATCACAGTTTTTAGACTTTTCTAGAGGTACTGTGTCTAAAGTCATGACACCATACACACAACGCGGCAAGACAATCTCATCAGGCGGAAGGTGAAGTTCAGTTAGAGAGACCGACGGATATTGAAGCAGATTATAATGTCTAAAAAGCGAACAACTGCAACAAAAGTGACCACATAGCTCAAACCCATCTGGATTCTCCAGTGTCAGGGATTACAGTTAGAAGGCACCTTCATAAGCAGAATATTTAAGGCAGAGCATCAATTCCCAAACTACTTGTCGCAGATGTTATTGTTGGTCAACGGATTCTGAGACGACCACATTTTGACGACTCCATCTCATTAAGGGGTGGGACGCGGAATGATGAACACATTTCCGGTATTCCCTTTGACCTTGGATTTTCCCTATTAGATACTATTAGAGAAATGTAATCCCCTATTATAATCTTTCCATATTGCAGAAGATCCCCTATTAGATAAATGTAAACATCTCCTCCTTTCATCTTTCGTTTCATTTTTATTTTGACTCATTAAACCCATCCTAACGCATGCGTAAAAGCACGGAGGGTTTTACAATCCGTTGTTGAACAGTAATGGTAAACTTCGTCTTCAGTGGTGTTACAATTACAAAACCTGGTCGATTGATAAGTGGAAGAAAGTAACATGGTCTGATGAATTGTGCTTCACACTTTTCCCTACAACAGGAAGGGTGCACATTTGGAGGAGACCTGCACAAGCGTATGATCATGATTTTCTTCTTCCAAGCGTCAAGAATGGAGGTGGATCTGTCATGATATGGATAGACATGTGGGTTTCTGGTTGACTAATCGTAACTCTGAAAGGAAGGAACACTAGGGAGAAGTATAGAGAAATGTTAACTGACCAGGTCCATCCTATGATGCAAACTTTGTTTCCTGCAAGAGATTGAATTTTCCAGGATGACAATGCACTTATCCATGCAGCGAGACTTGCCCAATCATAGTTTTATGAACACGAGGAAGAAGTTAAACACCTGCCTTGGCCCGCACCGTCACCCACTCTCAATATAATTGAACAGTTATGGTCTGTTTTAGAGCGTTCAATACGGAATAGATTTCCTGCATTTGCATCTCTCCCAGAACTTTCGCAATATCTCCATGAAGAATGGTACAATATTTCTCTAAACACTTATATGAATCGTTTCCTAGGCGAATTCAAGCTGTATATTACATGCCAAAGGCGGTCCTACACCATACTAATAAAGGATTCGTAATAAATCTAAGGTATTTCCATTATTTTGATAACCGCCTGTATATCTGTCTGATGCATTTATTTAAGTGTGTTGACGTTTGGCACTCTTGAAGATTAAAAGATCATATTTTTGAATCCTGTAAACAGATTTTAAAGAAAAATAACTAATTCAGAAAGGAAAATGTATATAATAATTGTTTAAAACATTTCGAATATTTCTTACCTTGATTGGGGAGGAGGGCGATATTTTTATTTATAAAATATTTTTAAATAACTTCGTAATTTTTAGAAATAAATAAATAAAATGAATGATTCATAAAACAATAATAAATTATTTATAAAGTAATATCACGCACGGATTGATAAGAAAAATTATTAGAAATAAAGCACAAATAAAGTGTGCAATATTTCATTCCATTTTTTTATTATGGCAGTATGGCATGTGCTTGAAACTATCAAAGCCACCATTCAAAATCTTTAAGATCGAGCTGCTACAGCAGTGAAAACAGTAATCAGAGTACCAATAACATTCTGTGTTGGAAGAAATGGACTACTGAACGTTGAATGAAAATGTTTAAGAAACGGACTACAGAACGTTGAATGAAGATAATTAAGAAATGGACTACAGAACGTTGAATGAAGATGTTTAAGAAATGTACTACAGAATGTTGAATGAAGATGTTTAAGAAATGTACTACAGAACATTGAATGAAGATGTTTAAGAAATGGACTACAGAACGTTGAATGAAGATGTTTAAGAAATGGACTACAGAACGTTGAATGAAGATGTTTAAGAAATGGACTACAGAACGTTGAATGAAGATAATTAAGAAAAGGACTACAGAACGTTGAAGGAAGATGTTTAAGAAATGGACTACAGAACGTTGAATGAAGATGTTTAAGAAATGGACTACAGAACGTTGAATGAAGATGTTTAAGAAATGGACTATAGAACGTTGAGTGAAGATGTTTAAGGACATGCGAAAAGTTTGAGGAAAGAAGGATTAATATGTAATTTTAAACATTAATTATGATAAATATTTAAAATACATAAGATTTATTCCATTTCTTTAGTAAACTATTTCTGTCGAATGCTTTGTTTTTAATTTTTAATTTTTTTCTTTCTAGATACAAGTGTTTTGATATGGAAGGAGGAGCAGTTTTCGTAGAATCAGAAGGTACGGAAATAGTTATATTTTCTTTGTTACTGCTAACAGCGAGATTTTTTTCATGCTGCTATTAAAATCCGTACTTTAAAATATCTCATCTTACATTGTATTGTACATTATAGTGCAGCCCGGTGCTATTTCTAACAGGGTTAATTGTAACACAAACGTTATGCAGTAGCTTTTAAAAATTTTAATCTGAATTTTCGATAAGCGGGATTCTTTTTCTGAGCTATAACGTCATCACAGTCAATGCTCTGCCAAAAAGAGGAATAAGAAATCTTGAACACGTTCTACATTTTAACTAATAAATGGGGAAAAAAATTCGCAAATTTTGATTTAAGATTAGTTAACTGATCTCTTTAAAAATATTTTTCCTTATTTATATTCTTTATGTATTAAGCTTTTAAAAACTGTTTTATTTTTTTCCTCAGTACAATAATTTTTTTTTGTAAATCAACAAACTCTGCGGTGGGGGGGGGGTTGTAGATTGTAACATTATACAACTTGTGATATATCTTGATTTGTGTATGATTCGTGCAATTATATATTTTTTTATTTAAATATTAGTATGCATCCTTAAAGATCATATCTTTCTCTTAAGATTCTTCTCTGAAGGAGTCTAACAAAAATTAAAAATAATAAAATTCAAATTTCCTCAAATAATAAAATAACAATGGGAAACAAATATGGTGGAAAAATTTATAAAAGTGAAAATAATACGAAATTATAAGAGGAGAAAAAGTTTGAAGACAAAAAAAAATACAAAAAAGGAAACAAAGGGAGAAAAGGTGGAGAAGCGGATTTTAAATTAATATACAGATTCTGAAAAAAAATATTTTTCTAAGTTTACTGAGTTGCTTAAGCAACTTTGATAATATATTACATTACAGTAAATTACATTAATATCTTTTTAGAAAGCAACAATAATATTACTTTCGTCAGATTTCACAATTCTAAGTAATGATCAGAAGACGAGAATGGCGTTTGATCAGGCACTTTCCTTTAGCTGATGAGGATGAGCTTTCACGCTCTCTCCTTTTTCTTTGCGAGCTAAATCGATAGTAAAACATTTCGCCCTTACGAACTTGGCGTATACGAAACCAGCTTATACAGTGATTTTACGGAGAAATCGAGATTCAAACCAGGAACGTACCGTAATCAAGACATTATAAATAATCACAGATTGTAATGAAATACAGAATTATTTAAAAATCAATCTGTTGAAAAAAGGTTACTGTTAACACTAAACCGTTCGCACGTTTAATAGGAATTCATTTGTTTTGTGTCGGTAGGAATGGCTCAGATTATTTTGATTAACATTAATTTAGATAGTTTCACCAACCTGGTGTTGACATAGTGATATATTACTAGTTTTAAGGAAAATAAAATTTCCATAGCGTGTGCATCTGTCTCTCTCTCTCTCTCTCTCTAAATATATATATTTATATATACAAAAGAATAAAAATCAAGTTAAAAGGAAAAACAAATAAACCAAATAAAAAATATAAAAAAAGAATCCAGCCGTCATTATTAGACATAATTGTCTGAATTTCCTTAGCAGAAAAAATCCCTTTTTTTGAATCCTTGCCTGAGGGTGACCCTTGAAAAAGTTTTCAGGCCGGATTCTTTTTTTATATTTTTTTATTTGGTTTATTTGTTTTTCCTTTTAACTTGATTTTTATACTTTTGTATCAGTTCATCTGTGTTTCAGAAGTAGCTGCATTTGCGCTCTCTAAATACTATGAAGTTTTTACCT
>JAPMOR010102751.1:23539-38929 GCA_026543865.1 Argiope aurantia
TATATATATATATATATATAATTTGGGTTGAGATAGTTCTCTGAATGATACAAAGAATAACTCTTTATTCTATTTGTGCTTCCAAAAATATAAACATTAAGTTCCTATACATCTTTCGGATCTGTCAATTAAATTTAGTAAAACATTTCCATCATTCTAATATTTAAATAATATGAATTCTATTAATCTGGGATTTAAATTGACACATCTTTGTTTCTTTTTAACATCTTTGTTTCAGAATATTTGAGACTATTTCAATGGTCTCCATGAAAAAAAAATCTATCAATCATTGATCAGTGCTTTCTCCAGATACCATTTACAGTTTAAAAATAATAGATTCAAATCGTCATATAGTTCAGCTTTAGACACAGAAGAAAAAACTAGTTTTGACTAGATTAAGGGATGGTATCGATATTTTATTAAATATTAATAAAATTTTCGAGGAATGAATAAAAGTTTAATATTAGTAATTTTTTAACTATTTATGTAGTGATTCAAACAATGTAAAATATAATTTTTAAAAAATTAAGTAGATTTCCAATGAGAAATATATATGCTTATCTTTAGAATTTAGAAATTAGCTATTTTGACAAGATTAGGAGATATTACAGATTAAATTCAGGAATTAAATAAATTTTATTTGGCTAGACCTCATTGTCAATGACGAAATCTTAGTTTAGATATTACAGAGATTTACATAGATTTTAGATTATTAAGATTTAAGCTGAATAAAGCCAGAATGACAAAGTCATAGAACAAGTCATAGACAAGTGTAAAATATGCAATTACATTTCTTGTTGAAATCTTTGAAAAGGAAATTAAGACAAAATTAAGAAATACTTATATTAATTTCAGTTGATATTTTAAGAGTAAAAACGAAATCTTTAAAAAGGAGTAAATGAAAAATTGTAGACTTTATCTTCTTTTTAAATATTCTTTCAATCGAATTTGTAATTTTTCTTCACTTTGAATCCTTTTTCAGATAACTAGCATTTGATTGAGAAAACTTTTACAATTGTTCTTTATTGCATGATATTTTTAATGATGGAAAAGCAAGTTACATATTGCATTATATGTCTCAAACCTTTGTGACAGCATTAGCATGAAAGCCTTTTAGGAATTTTTATAATTCTATGAAAACTATTAAAATTAATAAAATACAAGGGATGAAATAAGACAATTTCTAAGACAATAAACTGCCAAAGAAAATCCTGAGAAAAAAACCTGTTCGGCTTATCTTTTTGAAATATTTGTAAATTGTATCATTAAAATCAACCAATATTTTATGAAAGCTTCCATTTCGAGTGAATATTTTTTGATTCACTATATTTTTAGTTATACAAATAATATGTTTTAATCTATATATTATATTATATAAATAATATAATTATTTATATATTATATATATGTGGAAATTTTTTAGTACGAAAAATTTGTATCCACTCTTTATCTGAATTATTTAAAAGGTTTCTAATATGTAGTGACTAACACAATTGTAGAAGAACATTTTGTGCTGTCATTGCAAATAAAAGAGCTATGAGAAGTCCTGGAATTATGCTATCCAATTTTATAGTTTTAGAGTTTCTTAATTGTTTTTAATTAGTTGCAAGTAATATTTCAAGTCATATAGTTCACAAATTTCAAATGTCTCATCGGAAATAAAACAATTATATTTTTAATCACCTTTTTTTTTTCTTCTACATGATTAATATTCAGCAGTTTTATCAATAATATATTCAAAAATGTTTCATTCAAGTAAATAAAAAATATTTTATTCAAGTAAATATTCAAAAATATTTTATTCAAGTAAATATTCAAAAATGTTTTATTCAAGTAAATATTCAAATAATAAGCAATATTGAAGCAACACTAAAGCAAGTATGCATTAATTTTATAATATATAATGAAACAGTAATGATGAAAAAAATTATATTTATGGCTTCCATCTGTCGTTTTTACTACGCACTTTCCTCAAACTTTATTATACCAATTTATGAAAATAAGTATTTATTCATGTATTTGTCAAAAAGGTTGAATATTAAACAATTTTTCAAAACACTATATAAAAAGTTAGCAGAGACGAGAATATTTGTGGAATATAATGTTAATCTTATTTCAAATAACAGTTAAAATAGTAGTTTCAATGCTCAAAAAAAAAAAATTATCTGACGTGTTGAGTTTTTAAATGAATTTTTTTAGATATTATGTTTTTGCTTTTCATTTTCACTTTGAAATTTCTAGTTTCAGTGTGAATATTAATTTAAAGCAATAACACCTATAATAGAATAGGAATATTTTAATTTTTCAAACACTTTATTTTATGTATAAAAAATCTATTTCTATTATTCAGTTATGTAGTCTGTCCTTTCAAATCTATTCAGACAAATCTATTTTTCTAATCCTTTCTATTAAATAGACAAAATCCTTTTTTCATGAAAAGAGTCTACTAATTTCTATTTGAAAAAATTTGATCGTAAATAAATTCCAAAGGTTAAAAAAAAATTATAAACTATCATCAAAAATTAGAAAGATGAAAAAACTTAAAATCATCGTTTAAAAACACTTAAGATATCATATAATGAGGATTAATAAATAATATTTTCTTATTGAATAACAGAATGCAAGTCCTACAACAAAACTGAACTCGTGTTTCGATACAGCTAGATTTTTGTAACTATTTATAATTTATGCAAGAATCATCAATGTAATTTTTTTAATAAAATTATCACGTATCATTGAAAAGCGTTAAAATTTGCTCAGTACAGACACATTAAAATTCAATAAGTATTTGAAAATAAAAGAAAATCTTATAAATTCAAAATGAAAACATTCATCTGAAATAAATCATACATATTTTTTCTCATCTACAGAAAATTTATCTGACTTCATTCGTTGTTATAACCTTTTTCCATTTCTAATTTAAGATGTAAAGCTCTTTTTTTCGATATAAGTTAAAAACCTCAAATCGCAAAGGTGCCAGCTCAGGTGTCGTTCTCTTCTTCTGATAGCGATTCAAAATTACGAGGTCCGTCCCAAAATAGCTCTAACGTATCTTTGAAATGGAGCGTCAATATAGCTAAACTTAACCAGTCTATAATATCTTCAAGAATTACTCTTTCTTGTAAACAATAGAGTGTTATTTAGGCAAATTTCATCACCTAAACATTTTCACCCAGAGATTGGTCAGAAAAGTAAATACAGAAAGGGTTCAAAATAGAAATAATGAAGTATTGATATCCAAATCATACCCTTCTTATTTCTCAAAAATACAATTAAGTTTCAATTTGACTATGTTTCATCACTCCATTTAAAATCCTTATAAACGAAACCCCGTTTACTAGAAAATATATATATTAAGTTGCGGAATAATGAAAAAAATAATATTTATATTTACCTATTCACTTTCTTAACATATAGTTAATCCTTTTACCATATATTTAAAAGGATTAGAGTAATAGCTAAAGGGGCAAAATAGGTTTACAGATAAAACATAAAAATATCTGTAATCTGTCACGATTGTTATAAAGAAGTCTTTTCCGTACATATTTCCGTACTTTTATAAATATAAAGCAAATAATCTATAACATTTCCTTGAAATTATAGCTAGTTTCAAATTGTCTCAAATGCTATTGCCCTTTCATCTTTCTAAAGATTATAAAAACCTCTTTATTATTATCTTCATCACTCATGTATTTTCTTTATTACTTTTCTTTATACTTTGTGATGTGTCATACTTCGTAAAATCACCGTAATGCTTCCATTAATGTGTAGAAAATTTGTCAACTGAATAACTTTTATAATTGAGCAAATTCGTTGTTGGTCTTCCCAGTCTATTTGGTAGATTTTGTTGAAACTTCAACATCAAGAAAAAAAAGCAGTTTGAAAACATGCGACTTATAAAAATTATACATGACGAACAAATAACTTGTAAATATAGCTCAAAAACGAGATTCTTCAGAAAAATTTGTTAAATAGAAATTTTTAATATATGCAAAGTTAAAATGAAACTATAATACAGAGTGTAAAAATGAGCACTCTCGAGTTTTATATAACTAACATCACATGCATTTGAATTTTGCCAGACCATTTATTATATTGTTAGAAACTTCATAAATTTTAGAAACAAGGACTCACCATCTTTACAAAGAGTTCCATCCGGGCATGATAAGTCTGCATTACAAATAGGGGTGTAGCACAAAGATAATATTGAGGTCCAGTATAAACACTTCAGTGCAGATATTTTTATCTAAATATGTAATAAGAAATTAAGAATCTATAAATATTTATGAATTTATTTGTTATTTCATACTATAAAAGTTAAAATGATAACGGGAAGAAAAAAAATTAAATATCTTACCAGGAAATGAAATGTAATTAATAAAATACTCGAAAATATTAACATATTGGATTCAATAAAATAATCATAACTGGTAACAATCAGTGGGAGTGATCTCTCTAAAACTTACTCACACATTCTCTAATAAACTTTTCATAACAAAGAAAGCCTTACATGGCTTGGCGTAAAATATTAATTTTTGGCGCGAATTTCACATTTTACTGAATATATCGTGTCATTCTTGGGTTCTATTAATCCCTGGTATGTGGTAAATAGTACCTCAAAATCAAATTTGAATTTTTGACAAGCTTTTATTAACTGATTGAAGCAAATATGTGACGCCAAACGGCACTCGTAGTCAAAAAATCCCATACCAAATTTGATATATTTAAGTCTATGCATTTTTGAATTTTCAAGCTTACGTTTTTATGAAAGTACAGACCTTCAGAGAGGTATGGATTTGGCTTAAAAATTTCACAGGTGTCTACAGTAAAAATGCTAAATCTGTGCAACGATTTTTATCCAAATAGCTCTATTCATTTTGTAATTTTCCTGTTAACTTATATTCGAACACCTGGACAGACAAACTTTCTATGAGCAGATGTTGCTCAAAATGTGATAGAATTTCACAAATTTGGTGTGAAGTTTTATACCAAATTTCAACCATATAGCTCAAAACGCTTTTGAGTTATCTTTGTCACCAACTGGCGAACATTTTCCAAATATGTGTTTTTCGAACTCTGGGAGGCCTAAAACATGAATATTCTTAAATATATTGAGTATTACTATAATTTATCTATACTAAATACACGAGAAAGTAAAATAGGATTCACATGGTACTATTATTTACTAAAGGTATCTTAAGTATTCATTTTTAGTTTTAGCTGACCACCTTTGGCAATCAACAGTTTCACCGCGAATTACGGTCATGTTTAAATGAATCAAATTTCCTTTATGTAACTTAATACTCCTTGTTTCTTCAGAAAATAGCATTTAAATTTTGTTGGAATTTAATATAAACGTTAATTGTACCATAATACGGGATTCCAGATAAAAAAAACATAATAAATGTGGTATCCTTGTTCCGCGGACCACCAGGTGGCACTGCATCTACCTTCTATCCACCAGTCACACGGACATGAGCTTGAGCAAGCGAAAAGTGAAACATTGGACTTGGTGTTTGTGTGCGACGTAACTGAATGTCTGCGATGTTAACCGACTTGATGTAAATGGGCAGCAACCGCCCTTCTAACTCTTTACTTCTTTCCTTTTTAATTTTATGTCGTGCCGTCTTTATGTTTGTTTGTCTTCCATTAAATAATGAAATGCCCAACTTGACTATTTCATTCGCCTTGGAACTCAGATGGTAGCTAGGCTTCCATCCTACATAACTAATCTAAATAAATAATTTTTATCATTTACTCTAAGTGCTTTATAATATTCTTGAGATATCAATTTGATTGAATTGCATGAAGACATAAAATATATTTTAAACTTTCTAAAGAAAAAGCAGAGGCGCTCAAAGATAACATTAATGCCCAATATAAGCACTTCGGTACCTGGAAATTCCAGTTCGTTTGTTGTGCTTGCAAAGTAGAGAAATAATTATAGTAGCTGAAACTCAACAATAATTTTTATACTTGAAAACTGTAGCTGAAGTTATAGCAAAAGGAGTGAAGTTAAAAAAAAATGATGTCCAACATATAATTTCGGTTTTAGGAAGCTCTGTTTGGTTTGCTATGCTTGCAAAGTAGGAAACATATTAATAAAAATATTTTTGTTGCTGTAACTGATGAGTAATCTATGAAAGTTTTATAGAGTAATAACTGAAGAAAATGGTGGCAGTGAGGATCAAATAACTGTCGCTGGTAATGTTAAAGTTTGTAAACCTTCATATAAAAATACAAATTGGTAAAATCATTGTAGTGGATGGATCTAGGGGATTCCGTTTATGTTTTTATGTTTTTTCCGTAAAAGATGAGAAGGGAAATTTAATTTTTTTCTCGTGAACAAAGGATAGTTGGCGGCCAGCAAGTAAATGATACAAATTACCAAGCTTTTAAAACTAAATAGAGAAATACGTTTCGTTAGAATTTCGTTTATATAAATATGTTTCGAATACATAAGTGCGAAATATGTTTCATTTCGAATGAATATTAACAAATTTGTTTCATTTCGAATGAATATTAACAAATTTGTTTCATTTCGAATAAATAAGCAAAACATATTTCATTTCGAATAAATATTAGTGAATTATGTTTCATTTCGAATAAATATTAGCAAAACATGTTTCAGTTCGAATAAATATTAGGAAATTACGCTTCATTTCGAATAAATATTAGCAAAATATGTTTCATTTCGATAACTATTAGCAAAACATGTTTCATTTCGAATAAATATTAGCAACATATGTTTCATTTCGAATAAATATTAGCAAAACATGTTTCATTTCGAATAAATATTAGCAAAATATGCAATATTATTTAACTAAATATAAATTTATTTTATATAAATTTAGAGTCATTTATATAAATTTAGAGTCAGCTATGGCAGTGCCTTTTTGAATTTATTTATTATTTTAAATACAGAGGTTACAATTATTTAAATTATATATCGATTAAGGTAAATAATGCAAAATAAATAAATAAACAAATTTCTAAGAATATATTTCAAAAACATTGCGTGAAATTTCTATGAAACAGGAATATATGTTGATTAAATGTTGAATTATCCTTTAAAATAATTCAACAGTACATATATAGAATACAACAGTACAACATACAACAGTAATATATAGAAAAAATTTAGAGAATATTTCTTTTGTTTCTGAACTATGAATAATTCAAACAAATGATTGATGCAGTTACGTGCTGTGGAGCATAATATGATGCAACTGGCTGAAATATAAATTTATGGACTATATTTTTGTACGTTATACATTTTGTGTTGCTATTTTATTTAACGAGAAATTTATGATTTTAGAAAATACGATGAATTTATAATTTTAGATATCAGAATATAATTTTTAATCTAGATTAATTCTGTATTGCTAAATTATACAACAAAATATTCATTAATCCAAATTTGTATCATGCGAAATGAATAATTAGAATTTCTCCGCATTGTAAACAAATTAAAATTCACATTTGATGCATAAATCATGAATTTATGAATTGAATTAATGCATTTATTTAAATTATACAAGTATTTGATTGTAAGGCAAAATGAAGTAGTCCAAATTTGTTACTGTGTGCGGAATGGTTAACATTATTTTTTTACGATAATGGAATGGAATAACAGAATCATGAATTTTAGCTCTTATAAAACATAAAATAACGCATTAAAATATAATATTTCTTTTTTAAAACTAATTATATTTTTTTTAAATTTTCGTAGTTTTCAATTTTATTGAAATCGATAGAAATTTGAAATTCTTAATATTCTCACTGTAGTAATTGATTATTAGGTAAATATATCATTATTAATATTTTTAAAAATTAGGAAATCTGACTATTTTTATTATAAATAATTACTTTTCTAGGAAAGTTATTGATTGTAAGAGACTCTTTTTTTAAGCAAGATATATTTTAAGGAAAGCAAAATATGCACATTAATATGTGAATGATCTGGTTCAATGGCGTTAGAAGCTTTTCTTTTCAAAACTCAGTTGACCGCTAAATATCTTGTTAACGAAAATAAACCCACTTATTACATGTGTGAGTAATTAAGCATATATATATTGAGAAATTATGATTTAATATTCCTACTAGGCCTTAGGAAGTGATCAATAGCTCGCTTCATTGATCAAGGAAGACAATTAATAAGGGGAAGCTTGTAATTTAAGTGTGTCATGCTTTATTGTGGAAAGTTCTTACCCCAATAAAGAATGGCATATTTAAAATACATTTGTTTTGGAAGAAAATTATGGCAAATGTTGTAAATGAACCCTTCATTATAATTTATGAATTGAGTCAGGCAAGAAAATATTGTGCAGTTATGTTTCATGGAAATTCTTTTGGAAGACATATCTGAAGAAAGAAAACTTTGTCTTATTATAGAACTAGCCGCCTTTGGCGACCAGCCGGTTAGCCAGTATTACCGATCTCTACAATTTTCAATTAAATATTTTAAGTAACTGATCTCTTAAAGGATTCTAAAACAAAACATTTTTAATCTTCAAATTTTGATAGTCATACCAAACTTATACTGTTTATATCGTTTCGTACACTTTACTATATATATTTTGCTAATTTGTTGTCATTTCCGGTAAAACTTCAACTTTAATTTAAAGTGTAAATGATGAAATTGCAATTAATATTAAGATATTTTTAATAAAACCAAGCATTTTATTTTATTTATCATCTTTATTTTTATTTATTTATTATTATTATTACTGAATATGAGTATTGCAAACAGAATCGCTCAGTATTTAAGTCTTATGTGAACTACAAAATATTTTTCATAATTTATGTAATATCTAAAACAATAATTCAACAAACATTTCTGAGATTCAGTATAAAATTATGTTTTTAGTTTTGCTTTCAAAAGGAGTGAAATGAAATCAATAATAATATTTTGTTCCTGCTTATAAATATATTTCAAAAATTATGAAGTCTAAATTTAATGCAGTAAGGTATCATATTCTGATAAATATTCTGGACACACCAAATTTTAAATAAATGAATGAATGTTTCTATTTTCCACGATCAACTAAGACTTATTTATAAAGTTTTAAATGTTAAAAATTTAGAAAAACTCACCATTTTCATAATCTTAGGCCAATTAATCTTGAGAATCCTGCGCGCTGATTTTCGTTGAAACGATCGATGGAAAATCTAAAATTACCCTTTTTTATTGAATAGTGATATTCAAATTTTCATAAATTAGTCAGTTTAAGTGATTGATTTAGTTAATTGGAAATTAATTATTTTTTTTTTAAAAAAAAATTAGTGTTTCAAGAACATTTTGTTATTCGTAATTTCCACAGCTGAAGCTTAATGTAAAATCAAAAATTCGTTATTTATTAGAGCATTTATTAAATCAACTCATATAAAATATAATCATTTTCCATTTAGACCATTTTAGCAGATCTGTGTCTAACTAAAGATTTACAAATCTGCTGTGTGGCCCTGATTTGAATGGATATCCTTTTCATATTAAACAAAACTTGCTTTAAAATATAACTGATTTATTGTATTAATAATATAGAGAGTGTAAAAGATCATAAAATAATTTTTCTTGAATTTATTTTTTAAATAATATTACATATTTGTTTCATTTCCTACAGACACGTGCCAAAAATTATATTTTTGCAGATTTTATTTCCAAAAAGATTTAATTTATTTTTAGTTGGAGCTTTAATCAATGTAATTTCAACACTCTGAAAAAATCTAATTTTTTCCCATGAATGCGAAACGGGCTTAATTTTAATTTTTATTTTTTACGAAAAAAATTATTGAAAAACATAGTTAAAATATTTATTTAAAAATTCATTAAAAATAGAAATTTAATTTTACGATTAAAACATTAGTATCGTTTAAAAGATAAATTTTCGATCTTTAACTTCATGTAAAAATCTTTTTTGTGCGGTAATATTTTCGGAAGTTATAGCAGAAACACGTCAAAATTCCACTTAATTTTTAAATAAATAAAATTCTAGTTGAAAATTCGAAAAAATAACCCCCAGGTGCACATTCCCGGCCTCTTACGTATACACGTGCCAAATTTGGTAGCTGTAGGTCAAACGGTCTTTTCTGTAGAGCGTCAACACACACACACACATTGAACTTTATTATAAGTACTAGCCGCCTTTGGCGACCAGCCGGTTCGCCAGTATTACCGCTCACTACAATTTTCAATTAAATATTTTAAGTAACTGATCTCTTAAAGGATTCTCAAACAAAACATTTTTAATCTTCAAATTTTGATAGTCATACCAAACTTATACTGTTTAGATCGTTTCGTTCAATTTACTATATATATTTTACTAATTTGTTGTCATTTCCGGAAAAACTTCAACTTTAATTTAAAGTGTAAATGATGAAATTGCAATTAATATATTTAATAAAACCAAGCGTTTTCTTTTATTTATCATCTTTATTTTTATTTATTTATTATTAGTGAATATGAGTATTGAAAAAAGAATCGCTCGATATATTAGTCTTATGTGAACTACAAAATATTTTTCATAGTTTATGTAATATCTCAAAGAATAATGCAACAAAAATTTCTCAGATTCAGCATAAAATTATGTTTTTAGTTTTGCTTTCAAAAAGAGTGAAATGTAATCAATAATAATATTTTGTTCCGGCCTATAAATATATTTCCAAAATTATGAAGTTTAAATTTAATGCAGTAAGTTATCATATTCTAAGAAATATTCTGGACATACCAAATTTTAAATAATGAATGAATGTTTCTATTTTCCACGATCAACTAAGAGTTTTTTTGTGAAGTTTTGAATGTTTAAAATTTAGAAAAACTCAACATTTTCATAATCTTAGGCCAATTAAACTTGAGAAACCTGCGCACTGATTTTCTTTGAAACGATCGAGGGAAAATCTAAAATTATCCTTTTTTTATTGAATAGTGATATTCAAATTTTCATAAATCAGTCAGTTTAAGTGATTTGAAATTAACTCTTAAAAGTCAGTGATTTAGTAGATTGGAAATTAACTCTATGACCGCCATAAAATCTGTGCTTTCTCTTGTGGTGTATGCATTCTCCTTCATATCCGCTCGTATAAAACATCACATACAAAAGTACTACATAGAACAAACACATCAAAATTAAACATAACATTTCAATAGTTGCCAAAAACGAAAGAGAGAAAAATCCAATTAATAAGCAGACGATATTTAGGAAAGTACAGATATTTAGACTGGAAAATGAAATTATCTGAAATTAACCACACGCGCAGAAGATATTTACAAAAGTAAAAATATTCAAACCTGAAAAGGAAAATATATGACTTATTCCATCAATAAATGCCATAAGTTTGTTTATATCTTCATTATTTTATGAGTTATTAAATATCAAAATGGGTCCGAGACTAAATAAACACCCTGTATAGAGAGTGTAAAAGATCCTAAAATAATTTTTCTTGAATTTATTTTTTAGAAAAAATAATATTTCATATTTCTTTCATTTCCTACAAACACGTGCCGAAAATTATATTTTTGCAGATTTCATTTCCAAAAAGATTTAGTTTTTTTTTAAAATTGGAGTT
This sequence comes from Argiope aurantia, assembly GCA_026543865.1. Classification (NCBI taxonomy): domain Eukaryota; kingdom Metazoa; phylum Arthropoda; class Arachnida; order Araneae; family Araneidae; genus Argiope; species Argiope aurantia. The sequence goes on from JAPMOR010102751.1 coordinate 35,105, forward strand.
TAATCAATGTTATGGCAACACTTTGAAAAAAGTTATTTTTTTCCAATGAATGCGAAACGTGCTCATGCAGCTTAAATTTTATTTTTATTTTGTATGTAATTTTTTTTGAAAAATATAGTTAAAATATTTATTTAAAAAAATCATTAAAAATAGAAATTTAATTTTAAGGTTAAAACATTGGTATCATTTAAAAGATAAATTTTTGATCTTTAACTTCATGTAAACATCTTTTTTGTGCGGTAATATTTTCGGAAGTTATAGCAGAAACAAGTCAAAATCTCTCTTAATTTTTAAATAAATAAAATTCTATTTGAAAATTCGAAAAAATAACGCATAGGTGCACATTCCTGGTCTCCAAGGTATACACGTGCCAAATTTGGTATCTGTAGGTCAAACGGTCTTTTCTGTAGAGCGCCAAAACACACACACACATTGAGCTTTATTATAAGTACTAGCCGCCTTTGGCGACCAGCCGGTTCGCCAGTATTATCGATCGCTACAATTTTCAATTAAATATTTTAAGTAACTGATCTCTTAAAGGATTCTCAAACAAAACATTTTTAATCTTCAAATTTTGATAGTCATACCAAACTTATACTGTTTAGATCGTTTCGTTCAATTTACTATATATAATTTACTAATCTGTTGTCATTTCCGGAAAAACTTCAACTTTAATTTAAAGTGTAAATGATGAAATTAAAATTAATATATTTAATAAAACCAAGTGTTTTCTTTTATTTATAATCTTTATAGTTATTTATTTATTATTATTGAATATGAGTATTGAAAACAGAATCGCTCGGTATATTAGTGTTATGTGAACTACAAAATATTTTTCATAGTTTATGTAATATCTCAAAGAATAATCCAACAAAAATTTCTGAGATTCAGCATAAAATTTTGTTTTTTGTTTTGCTTTCAAAAAGAGTGAAAGTTTAAAAAATCATTAAAAATAGAAATTTAATTTTAAGGTTAAAACATTGGTATCATTTAAAAGATAAAAGTTTTGATCTTTAACTTCATGTAAAAATCTTTTTTGTGCCGTAATATTTTCGGAAGTTATAGCAGAAACACGCCAAAATTTCGCTTAATTTTAAAAATTCGAAAAAACAACCCCCAGGTGCACATTCCCGGCCTCCAAGGTATACACGTGCCAAATTTGGTAGCTGTAGGTTGAATGGTCTGGCCTGTAGAGCGCCAACACACACACACACACACACACACACACACACACACACACACACACACACACACACACACACACACACACACACACACACATTTACCTTTATTATAAGTATAGATAGATAAAAGGCAGTCTCAAAGATATTTAATAATACTTTATATAAAACCAAAAATGCAAGTTTCTGTTTATTTCCTTGTCCGTCTGTCCGAAAACTTCCCCCTTAAACGTGATCCCTATTTGCAGGAAAACTGCACATGTTATTGGACAGAGTTTAGCTTCATTTGAGTTATCATTGTCTTATAGTTACATCATGAGATTTACAACTGCATAATAAAAACAAATCCAAATGTTTGGATTTATACCTATATTTTTGCTGATGATTCCTGAATAATTAAAGTGAAAAAATGATGCATATATGATTTTCGGAGAAAATAATTATTTTTCTAAATATGCTAAATTAATTCCGCAATTTTTTTATTTTAATATATTTTTTAAAATTAAATTTAAACACAATTTACAAAAGTACTTTCTTTTCTTGCAATTAATTGTAATTAAATCAAAAACAAGTTAATAGTTTTATCGAATTTTAACTCACACGTTCCTTTTTTACTTTTAAAGTTGCTGCCGCAGTAGCCTAGTGGTAAAGTCTCGGCTTGCGAGCCATAGGGTTTCAGGTTTGAGACCCAATCCCACCAAAGAACCATCCTATGTCTGTTGTACTTTAAAGCCGTCAGGGTCAAACGTCCTCCGGCTGGTGTGGTGTGGAGAGGGGAGTGCCAGCTGAGATGTCGTTCTCGTCATCTGACCGCGGTTCAAAATTATTAGGTCAGTCGCAAAATAGCTCTAATATTGTTTAAAAACGGGACGTTTATATAACTAAACTACTTTTAAATTTACGATAAAAATATTGCTTTTTTTATAATCAATAGAAAATCAAAATTATTAAGTCCTGATTTTCCATCCCTTATTTTATCTATTCTATGCTATGTATATTCAATTTTTATAAAGTACTAAATGAATTTTAAGATTGCGTAAGTGCTATTGAGTCCCTTTCCAATCGAGAAAAGAAGAAAATAACAAGAACACTCTGCGATGCTTTCACGTCAATCACACCAACACTAAAAAGAAGATAATTGTACTTAGAATCATGCCAAGAAAACCAATATGTGAAATAAATCTATTATGATAATAGGAATGAAAAAGAGGGAATTATGGTATCCCAAAGGTTGATGGATTCATGCGAGGTGATTGAAATGTGGAGGCAAACAAAAGCAAGAAAATCAATGAAAGTCACGAAAGCTAAATCAAAGCAAACTGTTATGAATGCTTAATCTTAAAATATGTTTATCAGAAGCAACGGCAGTATATCAGCTATATTAATATAAAATGGACACATTCAGTAATTTATTCACTTTATCCTGAGACTCAGTTTTCTTCTTTTTTCTAATAAATGCTGTAAGAATGCAACCTCGTGATTTTAATGACTGTTCATTTTTTTTCTAGAAAACAATTTTTTAATAATGAATCTTTGACCGTCAGTCGGTGAAAAAAGATATTTTAAAAGCTCTACAAATTAGAAGGGCAGAATTTAAGATGTATTTTTAATTCTACAAATGTATGTGCGAAATTTTGAACAGAATACTTCAATGCAAAGAAATGCGAAACATGTACAAGATTCTTTTTTCATTATACTAAGGCCCTCAGCGTAAAACGCGTTATATATTCTTGAAATATGCAAGAAATTTGTCGTGATCACGAAATTTCTGGTTTAATTAAATGTTATTTAGCTTTGATGAATTTTTTTTAAAGTTGCTTAAAATGAAATCTATGACAAATTGCCGATATGTTATATGAGATAATTCTGATATTGTAATTAACTAAATGAAGAAATGAAGATGCAACTATGAGGAATCCTTGGTTGATCAATAAGGTTCAACCAAGGTTGGTTCAACCATTATTTATAACTCAGAAATTCATCAGTTTTAGGCGCAAAATATATCAGACTTGTATTTTTTTATATTCAATTCTTTCGTAGAATTTCTTAATGACAAATGCGCTTCTTTGAAATTTGGACAGGCATAATATGTACTGATCAAGAAAATAGAATTTGCAGATAAGTCAGTAATCCACTAGAATGATCCAAACTGCAACATCCTAAATGAAAACGTTATCTGAGCTGTTCAACTTAAATTTTTAAAAAAATTTATTATTTATATTTATTATTATTTATAATTTAATATTTATTATTATTTATCTGGGTTTTCTCGCCCCAAAAGGTTCTGTTAAATTTTCCCAATTTACACTGTAAAACATTGAAAATATCAGTATTAAATTTAATGTTGTATCCATTTTGAAGGCAATGCTTAAGTCTATTTAATATACGTTAAAAATTCAGCAAATAAAATTTAGTACAAACATACTTTTAATGCCAAAAATATATTTTAAAAAGAATAATGATAGATAATTAAAAAAAGACATTAATTTAAAAAATTGAATTTCAACTAAATAGTTAGCTGAAAATATTTTTTTCCCTTTTAAGGTGATTGTTATATTACAAAACTTTATCACCTAAAAAATCAAGAGTTTTGTGTTCTTTTAACATTTATTATTCATTTTTACAAAAGTTCATTAAAAAAATG
>JAPMOR010102764.1:7205-17966 GCA_026543865.1 Argiope aurantia
CAATTTCAATAAAAATAAAAGAAAGACATTTTCATTGTGCATCAACATGTCAGCCCTTGGTGACCTGGCTGATATCTCATCTGTAGTTGATGGCACTCTTATTCGATATATTCTAATAGAAAATTCTCCACTACTAATCACTTTAATTTATTAATTTCCGTTAATTTTTATGTGTATCTTCCAATAATAATTATAACCCATTTCATTTATAGTAAATTAATTACATTAATGAATAAATTAATCATCATTAATGAAACCATTTTGTTATTATGTGAAAGATTTACATATAATGGAATTATTATGTGAAGCATTATTTACTATTATGTGAAGCAAATTCAGTAATATGTAAATTAATTTCACTGAAATTTGAAACAAGGTTCACGAATATTATGAGAAGCATTTTCATACAAAATCTCTATTTTAATGCTTCACCTGGAAGTGGAATATTGTTCGCTTATTGATGACACAATAAAGCAAGCTCTTCGCAATATTCCCTTTAAATGAAGACACAAGAAGTAATACGTTTTGTGGATGCATGCAAAATCACACAGTTTAAGTATTTTACATAGAGATTCTATTTATTCATTTTAAAGGCAGTAATAATCAAAAAAAGTTGTATGCAGAAAATTGTCTGTCCTCAGTGGCGATGACGATGTTTTATCATGTCCAGATAATGTCCAAGTGATCAAAAATAGGCACAAACAGCAAATCTCATTTTTACAAGCAAAATTTTCTTCTATACTGTGTTCAAATTATAAACTCTTCTCATTATTTTCGATAAGGTTTAGCCATTAGTAATTAGGAAAATTATTTGTGATCTTTTAACATAAGATAAACGCTAAATAGGTAATTCAACAGTAAGGTAACAAAAGTAATCAAGTGAAACAAATTTCCCTTGGGAATCGAATTCTTTGTCTAAACAGAATAGATTATTGCAGTATCTAGATGTCTCTATTAAATAGAAGTAGAACCATAAACACGCGAAATTTCGTTCAAAAAATTGTAAAATCATAGTAGGCAATTGAAGGGCAAAATATAATAAGGGGATTTGCAGAAAATGATCGGAACTGCTCTCAAATGATGACATGTTATTGCACTACAACAGCTGATCCTAAAGGTTCTGTTACACGTAATTCGGTATGGCATTTGCTATGGAATATATTGGAACATCTTCTACTCAGTTTGTATATCAGGGTATATTCATCTCTTTGGACAATTGAATAACCACCTGATAGGGTGCTATTTTAGAACTGAAATCGGAGATTAAGAAACCGCTGATAAGCTGCTTCCAGGCATGGATTCTTCTTTACAGAACATATTTCTTCTTTACAGGCCTCGATACATTTATTTATCAAATGGCACAAATATTATTTTAACAACAATGATGATTATTTGAAAAAGTAATAAGTATCAGTATTTTTCATCTTACGTCAATGTTTTTGATTATGTGAATTATTTCAGATTTTGATAATACACTTATTCTTTCAGATTTTGATAATACACTTATTCTTTCAGATTTTGATAATATACTTATTCTTTCATAAAGCTCCATGCCCTATTTTTTAGTTTTCTTCGTATTTGAAAAATGAATACAATTGTCTAATTATTTTATCAGAATTTAAATAAACCAATTGAGAAATTAAATATAAATATCTGCATACCACAGGTAACTGCGACGTCCTTATATAAGAAATACTGGAAAATAAATATAATCATTTAAATTTTCATATACATTTCTAAACAAAGGAGTGTGGGAAAAAATAAGCAAGTAATATGCATTGCATGTTAAATCTAAATAGAACTACTCATGAAACTGGATACAACTGAAATCTATCATCTAGTATTTGGATAAAACAGTTCATCTCTATCTCAAAAAGCAATCATAGAAGATTGATTTACAAGATGCTGTAATCATCGATCCTTGAAATGAGACACGCACTAAAGTTTCGTATAATTGCAATGCAGAAGCCATATTTACGTGCCGAGGGAACTGCCAAAGTTTTATGAAGTTCTTAATATCTTAATAAGATTATTTCATTACAAATATCCATACTTTCACTATTCAACAATATTGTTTTAAACCCACTGGATTTCTAAATTGACACAAAGCTGGAGATGTCAATAGTATCATACGCATTTCAGTTTTAGAAAAGGGTTTAAATCTCCAACATTTCCAAATGGAACTGTGTTATTTGAATAGTGGAGATAAGAAAACACGGATCGAAATTATTTAACAATTTTTTTTTTAAAAAAAGGCTGTTTTTTGCGTTTTAATTTTTTTAATTTCTATTTTAATTGTCTCGTTTATAGATAGAAATTATTGAAATTTTCAAAAATTGAAGCATAGATTTTCAAAATATCTACGTTTCAATCCGAGGAAAATATTGCTTTGTTTATAGTTATTTCTGTCGCTTAATCAATAAAGTTGATATTCATTAGGTTCATTCTAATGCACATAGCCTTTTTTTAAATATGACGAAATCAATCTTATGTTGTTGTTTTTTAATGTTGAATCTTAAATGGGACAAAATATTTATTGGTCTATTTACAGGTTTTAAAATACTTTTTTTATGCGTAAAATAAAAGATTCAATTACACTGACTTCTTTTTCTAATTAAATTTTCAAAACACATATTATAGTAGATTTAACGCCGCGCTATTCTATTTTATGTGAACAAGGAAAGAGTTAATTGATTAATATGGTAAACAATATGCATTTAATTATTATGTTGTATTATAAATTCGAATTTTATGCCACATTGAAAAAGATGGCGAATAAATATCATTGCACATTATTCATTACGAGAATAGTTTAAATTGCTAATAACGAATTAAAACAAACGAAAAATTGCTTAATATGCAATAATCACATATATTCATTTGATTCACTTCATTTGACAATATTTTTCACGACTTATTCCAAAGGAATAAGCAAAATGCTAATATGTCTTTATCTTGTTTTTACATTCATCAAAAAACAAATTATGTAGATCCTAAATATTTTTCTCTTAGAAACGACATATAATCTTAACTAATATTAGTAACAAAAGTGAATGTAAAGAAATTTTAAAGTTTCTTCTTAATAGAATTGTTGAGTTTCTATAAAGATTTATATAAAATCTTATTATTAAAAAAATTTTCGGAATCGGCAATGCAAAAGATAATTTAAGATATAATAAGATATAATTTTTAAAAAAGTGCGTTTGTATATTAACTTGTCTAAAGGGTTTATAAGGCCACGTGATAAATTTCAAAATGCAGTACCATACCCAAGTCAGCATTACACTTTTTGCATCCGAATTAGGTTTATCTCCAAAAGCATTTTCATTCCCAGAGGCTTTAATTCACCATACGGCTTAATTCTGTTGTGATTTTTTTTTTCAAAATATATTTTCTATATCTGAAGGGAAGCTTCATATAAAAAATGTTTCATTCACTTAATTGAAGAGATTTAAGTTCTTTAAAATGGCGTAAAGTAAATGAATTTAAGACGTTGATTAAATAAATTTTCATGTATATCATTAGAATATATTACAATATCTCTGCAATGTTTTCAATATCCGGGATACCGTAGAATATCGTGATGAAATCCGATTGTTTTTATAAAGTGTGTTTTAAAAGTGTGTTTATAAGTGTCCGATTTGTGTTTATAAAGTTTATAAATTGCTGTCAATATATGTATACCAGAATTCTGCACAATACATAGTAATTTTATAGAATGTAAAAAAAAAATGATCGGCAAGGAGTGGAACGATCAAATATCGCATACGTTTCCAAGGCATTCTATAGAATGCCAGATTTTAAAATATCAAAGTATAAGATCCATCATCGATTCAAGAAAAAAATACCTGCTTCAAAAATCGGTACAGTATTATATTTAATGGTGAATGAATTAAACCAACATGATCATGATGATATACTTACAGAAGAGATTTTCATTCCAACTACCTGTAATGCGTGTTTAAAATAAATGATGCAGCGCTGATCATGCATCAGTGAAACAGTGATGCTCATGCATTACATAAATTGCTGCTCAAAAAAAAAATACAGACCTTCTGTTACCTTGCTAGTAATAATGCTGGAAATGATATTTTGTGCATTCTTTTTGTCCCTAAACCAATAAATTGCTTGACTAATAGCTCTACCATAACCATTTTTCTAATCTCTGCCTTTAAAGCATTTGTTATTTTATAAAATGCCATAGTATTATTTACAATTTCTAGAAAAAGCGTTAAATAATTCCCATGTCCACTCGGCGTTTACAAAGAACATAGATATTTTATAAATGATGGCGTTTTATAAAGTGTCAGTAACATATACAAATAACAGCAATTCCTCTTGTAATTGGCCTAGTTTTCTGGCATTGAAATAAAATTGTAGAACACTGAAATAGAAATGAAGTGGCTTTAACATAAAAAATGACCGTAATATCTATTTTGCTTATAAAATCGTTCAGCTTTTAAAGTAGCCTTTTGAACTATAAGAATAAATGCTTCTTTGAAATAAGTGTGATTGAAATAAAAAATGGTAATTAAAAATATACAAATAGTTTTTTCTAGCTGCTTTACTAATATTTGTGTACAGCAGAAATACTCGCCCTTGATTCCGAATGTACCCTATAATGAGGATCCTGAATTACTTATAATTAGGGATTTCAATATCGTACCAAAAATTCAATACCGGTATTCGGTATTTTTTAGATCTTAATACCGGGATACTAGTTTTAATACCGGTATTAGAAATTTTAGGAAAAGAAAGAAAACACGGACACTTTGTTTTATTTACAAGTTTTATTAGAGAATGTAAATATTACAAAAATAATTTGTAACATAAATATATAACAGTATAAAAAGAATCACAAAAAAGTAAAGGAACATCCTCTTTATTTAAATCACAAAAAAGAGTTGTTATTGTTTCTGATCCAAGGTGTATAGCTGAACTATACCACCTCCATGAAACCAAAGATCTCTAAAAAGTCCAAAAACAATAACGGATCCATTAAAATCTGAAATATCGTAAAATTTAAGCATTTAAGAATATGATTAGGGGAGGCTTGATCTGCCTTGCACCAAGGACATTCAGCAAAGATCCTCCGACCGTGTTGGAAGGAGAGGAATTTGGTGTGTCCACTTAAAAAACGAGAGTGAGAGCCGTTTACTGTTTTCTAGAGGTATTCAGATGGTGACACCAACCGGGACTCTTACCAAAGTACCCCAAGGGGGAGCAGGTGGGAATGTTGCTGTTAGCGGTAAGCGAGGATCGAACTCGCAACCTTATGGTTCGTAGCCGCGTAACATGACCACACGACAAAAGAAGTTTCTCATGCCTCGTAGTTGTAATCTGGCTTATAAAGCGTCAGCAATTTACTATAAACTTGAACACATTTGAATTGGTTAGTCTCATTTCTTCTTTTTCATTTTTAAAATCATTTTAATTCTGTAAATACTGCAAGACATTTTCTATTTCGGCATGCCTTTCTTCTGTGCGATTTTTCAATGTAATATATAATTCTTCAGATCGAGATGTCTGTTGTTCTTTCAGTGACTGCAACATGAAATTTATTGTTGCATTAGCTGTTAATAAATTAGAATCTCTCCGACATAATGCCTCAACAACCAATTTTAATATTAAGTTAATATTAAGTTATAATAACCTGCTCTGGATATTAAGTCGAATTCACTATCTGAAAAATTATTTTGCTGTTTTAAGTCGATTATTACTTTTTGTATTGGATTTCTCAGTTTCAAAAATCGTTCCATCATTAGGAGTAAACTGTTTCAACGTGTTTTAGAATCTCTTCCTAAACATCTCCTTTCATCTTTCCTCTCATTCCTATTTTGTCCATACTAACGCATGCGCAAAAGGTGGAGGGTTTTACAATCCATTGTCATACAGTATTTTATCACTTCTCTTGATTTTACAATGCAACTTTGTATTCACAGAATAATTAATTACGTCAGTTAAGGAGACATAAAAACAAAAACGTATATTATTTTGCTATGTTGGCGATCCCTGAACAATTTAAACAATTATAAGACAATTTAAAAAATGTCTAGTAAATACCGAAATATTGGTATTTAAACGTATGAATACCGGCATTACAAAATTGTGCAAATGGCTCAAAATAACTGTATTCGGTACCGGTATTGCAATCCCTACTTATAATTAGCTATAAAATGTAACATCAGAATTTAGTGCATTGAACATAACCCAAACTACTAACCAATGTAGATGTAAAATTATAAAAAAAGGGAAAGAAAATGAAAATTTACGTTAAAAACGTTTTGGAGAATTTCGAATTCAATGTATTAAACATGTGCAACACTCTTTCCAAGGTACTGGATTACACAAATGAAACGTTTAAAGAGGTTAATTGAGCGAAACATTATATTTTACTTGGGTAGAATTTAATATTCTGGAAATATTTATTATTCAAAGAAATATTAAAGCACAAATATTTTTATTTAATCTCCTACTTTACTTATTGTAACAAAAAAGATTTAAATTAAAAGAATGTAAAAAAATGAAATAAAAAAGCAAATAAAAAGTAAAATTTATTATTTTTTCTATTTGCTCAAAAATTCTTAGCATTCTCGAGTTATAATAATTTAAGATTTTTTTTCGCTGTAAAGATTTTAGTAAGTGGATTCTTAATAAGTTTATACTAGAAAAATGGCACTAAATATGTACAGAGATCATGATAACGAAAAAACAAGCAATGCTACTTTTTGATGTTATATATGCTCAAAAGTAGGCAGCATTTTGTTCTTGTAATGAATATATTATTGCTGCATAACCAGAAAGTCGAATATCTCGTCTAAATGCTAATTTCGTTTCAATAATGAAATCTCGAAATTTCTGAATGTATTTTAAATTCTTATTCTGGTACTAAAACATTAAACTTTAAAGAATAGTTGATTGTAAGAATTTATATAATGTTAAGATGTAGAAATTATAAACATGCAATTTCATTTACGTGCTTGTTTTTTTCAAAAAACTCTGAAAATAATACTATGTTGCTTACATTTAATCATATTTTTTTTTCAATAATTCAAATATTAACATCAATTTAAATCGAATCCTACAACTGTTTTTAGTGGTTTAGAAGAATATTATAAATGATTTTTGGTCCATTTTAAGCAAAATGCTTTTTCAATGTTTGATTCAAGATTTGATAGAAAAAATAAGTAAAGCAAGATAATAACAGACATATTTTGATAAAATTGTGAACATTGATTAGTAAGGTTTAGCATTATTTCGCTCTTGCATCCAAATGAAAATTTTTGCAGGTGATTACGAAATAATGCATATTCTATCTGCAGCCTTGAATTATCCATATGATTTCAAATCCTTTTGATTTATGATAACATATGCATTGTTTATTTCATATTGGTTATGTTATCAATATTTTTTTGCAATTCTATTTCATATTAAAAATACATGGTTCTGCTTAATGTCATTTTTTGTGATAGAACAAAAGAAAAGGGAAAATAACCATTATTTGGGAAAATTATTTTCGCCCATATCCTTTGTTTCTTTAGAATGCATTTATATTAACGCATTTCAAATCTGAAAGCAGACCTTAAATTAGAAAATTCATGTGATGTTTATTCTAAAATACTTTGTGACAATATGTTGATGTTTTGTTTCTTCGCTTTGAATTTGTTTCGAAACCTCTACTGCAGAAAGAATTTTTTTTTTTTTGATAAAATTATATTTCATTTTACATGTTTCTAAATTTATAATTTAAAAAAAAAAACTTTTTTTTCAAATATGTTTATAATTTAGCTCGTTTGTACAATCTTAATGGCAATATATTGTTTAAATTTTTCAGATAGTAATTTAATCAAATGGCATACTTAAATTTTCATTTTACATCAATGACTCACTTGATATTAAATTTTGGAGAAAAACTGAGTTATTGATACTATAATGGTTAAAATAAAGAATTATAGATTATAATGTAAAAAGTATAGTTTTAAAAATAAGGTTTACAGTTTATTACAATTTTGATGCAGATATAAAAAAAATATTTAATTTATTTCTTCCATTAAAATGTAATTTTCAGGAAAAGGTTTATGTTCTTATGTTTGAAATTTAAGTATGTAAATTGATATGAATCCATTTATATATATATATATATATATATATATATATATATATATATATGAATTTTCGAAAATAGGATTAAATTTGAATATAAAGATAAAAAAATACAAGATCTAAATTTTTGCTTCTCGTTCCTTTTTGCGAATTCACGTGAAAATAAGAATATTTAAAATTAAACATACGTTTTTGGGTACAAAATATTATTTTAAATAACCGTTAAAACTATTTGCTAAAAAACTTCAGAGAGCTTCAGTAACTATTATAGAATCGTTTTAAAAGAGTTTGCTAGATTTAATAAGAATTTTATAGTTCTTCTCATACAGAAGCAAATACATTTTGTATAAATTATCTCTTATGAATAAAAAAAATAATCATAAAAGCAAAAAAGGAAACCCCTACTCATTTTTCGTTTCCAAGATGCATTTTTTATTACATATTTCAAATACTAAAAAGAGTCGAATGACATTTAATGAGTTCATCTATCTTTTAAAGCCTGCCATAAAAAAAGAATGTAGAAGCAAATTTATAATTCATTTATTATTTCATTCTTCTAAAATGATGTTTGAAAGGAAATAAAATAATAATAAGAGAGAAGGAGTTAACTTGTATTTTCTCTCAAGTTAGATATAATATTTCAATAATACACCGTGGCAGAAGTAGACAAATAAAAACTAATTAGTTTTTAAGATCGTATTAATATTTTTCAATTATTTCTCAAATTCTTTGAGTTATAAAGCATAATTAAGCAAATTTTTGAAGAATTTATGTTTAATAATATTAATAATGAAAAATAAGAATCTTTAACAACTATTGTCAAATATGAGACAGTATTTTTATTTTTATAAACGAAAATAACTTATCAAATAATTTAAATTTAATACTTAGAATATAACTTCTTTCATGTTTCTTTTTTTCATGTAATAATTCTCTTTTTATCCATAAATAATTTATTGAATAATTAATTCTAGTGTTTCTGATTTTCTTTATTCTGAGAAATCCCCTCTGCTCAATTTAACAATTCTACTCCAGTTACGTTACGAAAATTATTAATGAGTATTACAATAATTCATAGTTGTTGACTTTTTTTGTATATATATATATATATATATATATATGTGTATGTGTGTGTGTGTGTGTGTGTGTGTGTGTGTGTGTGTGTGTGTGTGTATGTATATCAACATAGGTTCCCAAACGACGTTTAGTAGGTGAAAATCGCAAAGATATCAGGAGTCCTATAATTGTTGTAAACTGTAAAAAATTAATAAAAAAGTAACAAATGATGTTTCAATCATAATTTTTTTAGCTGAAAGCACATTCTTAACCCTTAACTGGGGAGGTGAAATTTTGGGACTTAACTGGGGAGGTGCGGTCTACGAGACCGCATTTCATTTACACTCAAATTAAATTTTCTATTGAATGTATTAGTATAAAAAACTGCCAATATATTTAGCAGATATTTTCTTGATATATAGATATGTTTTAGAATTTCTTCAAAATATATTATCATTGAAAAAAGTAAATGCGTTGGAAGAAACGTTTTCTTCTCAAATTACATGTTACAATAAATAATATTCTTGAAAAAACATATTACTTTCTACTTTTTAAATCATATTTATTTTTGTCAGTATATGAAGGTATATAGAAGACAATATATTGTAAAATTCAACAATTATTTGAAAAAAAAATTGACAATGGGTAAAATTGGCCCTTTTTTTTTTATCGGCTTGTGTGACTTTCATAGAACAGTTTTCTAGGGCATTTTAAACATACAGGTTAAGATCTAGTATAAAAATCAACCTATAAATTATGTATATGTATCTCTTGGTACATTAATATATTTTATAAATTTATCAAAATACATTATCACTAGAAAAAATTAATTATGTTTGAACATACATATCAGAATCAGTTGAATGCGAACTTGCATCGAAAAACTCTTTTGTATAATTATCCTTATCAATAAAATCACTTTCTGCTTCATTTAAAAGTGTCTGAAACACTGCTTCATAATAGGATCAGTAAATTGTATGATATTTCGGGGTCTAAGTTTTAGCGCCATCTGCTAAGCCTTGTTTATCACTGGGACACCAACAGAGAGGTGCGGTCTTAGAGACCGCTCTTAAAGAAATAACTGAATTATTTTAAAAGGCATCAGCTGAAATCGGTTGAAGAAGAGCATGAAGAAGTGCATGTATTGAAGGTCACAAAACAGGAAGCTACAGGATCAATCCATTCAATTGAGCTAAAAATAAATTAGAGGTGACCGAAAATACATCGATAGCGGTCTCACAGACCGCACGTCCCCAATTAAGGGTTAAAAGATTTCTTATTCATGTAGGTAACGTGCCAATCAGAGGGTCTTAAATAAATAAAAACGAAAAAATAGCTCAGAACACTCATTTTCAAAATTACTAACGTTTGAAGAAAAACAAAAGCTTAAAAATATAAGGAATTTTATATTTTTTAATTTGATATCAGGAATTTTATATTTTTTAATTTGATATAAGCGTGCTGTGTGAAAACTGCGGAGTTTTTAAGATATTCAAGAAAAACTAAAATGGTCATCAGAAAACATCTTTACGGATGTTTGGAGAGGGTATTTTCAAATTCGAAAGATATATTCAGAGAGAGGGCATTAGGCATTAAGGAGAT
>JAPMOR010102780.1:0-17150 GCA_026543865.1 Argiope aurantia
TGAATTAAACTAAATCAAAATACTAGCGTTATCTCTCGCGGGTTATTATTAGTAGAGATAAATACAATTATTTATCTCTACTAATAATAAAAAAAGTGAAAGCGTGTATGTTAATGTTCTACAAGACAGACCATATGATTTAGAGCAACCAAATTTAGTACACACAACACAAGAAAATGTGCATTGAGGAAGAATTTATAAATTAAAAGTCACTTTCGAGAATATTATAGCACAAAAATAATTTTTTCATCAAATTAAAAAAAAAAGGAGGAACGAAGAAAGAAAGAAAGAAAAGAAAAAAGATTTTCAATGATATCAAATTTCCGCCATATAATTTATTTATACTTTTAATTAATTTTAAAAATATCTTAAGCCTATTTTCTAACAACACATTTCATTGCTAAAATTCCATTGCTGTTGACACAAATATAGTTTCCATTATTACTACTAATATGTTATTACTACTACATTGTTACTACTCCTGGCTTTTCACTTTCTTGTATATGTAGTATAGAGAAAGTATAATAATCATCATCAAAAAAAATCGAACTCAAGATTTTGACGAATTTCTAATTTTTAGACCTTTCTGAGTTCGAAAAACCCATTTTTGGAAAAATTCCATCTGTCTGTCTGTAAAAAAGGTAACTAAAAAACGTTTTGAGCTATATGGTTGAAATCTGGTGTATGGCCTTTACACCAAATTTCTATCTAGATTTCTATCAAAATTCCAAAACAAAGGGAACTACAGAAATAAAATTCACAGATTTAACATATATTGTGTACCTGTCAAATACATGTTAAATTTTAAGCCAAATCCAAAAACGGGTTGACTGTCTGTCGGTCTGTACTTTCAGAAACATATAAAAGCGATAATTCAAAATATACCAAAAATAACTTAATTTAAATATACCAAATTTGATATGGGATTTTGTGACTACAAATGCATTTTTTTTTTTTTTTGTAAATTTTTTGTTTCAATCGGTAGAAAAAAATTTGCGTAAATCACAAATTCGATTTTGGAATTACCTACTCTTAACGTATGCCAGGAAATAATCGCCATATATCTCGCCAAGGACGACACGATCGATTCAGTGAAAATGCTACATTCACGTCAAAATTTAATATTTCGTAACCTATGCAAAGCGACCTCAGACATGACAAGTTTATTAGAGAGCATACCAGAAAGTTTCGGGAGACCACCCCCGTTGTTCATGCTCAAAATATGAAAATTCTTAATTTTTCTTTGAGAAATAAGTTTTAATCCAGAAGTGCTTTTAATAAAATTTTTAACATTAAATTAAGCTAGTAAAGAAGATTTAACTTTATGCTGGGTTTACACTCTGCCAGTTATAAGACAGCCAATAGGCAACGCATGCGCAGAAAGGCTGAAAAATGCTGTTCGATCGATGGCAAGTAATTGTCCCGACGGGACAACAACATATCGTAGTTTTGTCTTCCCCCCCCCCCTTATTCCACATGCGTTTGTAAAATTTGGCGGATTTTTTTTTTTTTTTTTTGGCTTGAAAAAATTGATCATTTGTCAATTTTTGCTCTTTGTGTTCGTTGTTTTCTCTTTTTTCTTTCTGGTGCGAGTTTTTTTTTATTTTTATTTACCATTTTTTTCTATAATTTTCAAATAGAGGTACGTTGACTTCTTTTTTTTTTATTTTATCATTATCTCGCACTGTAAATACCAATCATTTTAATATGATACGCACTGAAAAAGATAAATGCAGGCATTTTATTAAAAGACATTTTATAGCGAAGCATGGAATGCTTGAATTTATCTTATGAAATTATGGCAAACATAAATCATTCCCTTTTTACGCATGCGCTGCTAACTGGCCGTCTTATAACTGGCCAAGTGTAAACTCGACATTAGAAGCAAGTAATAGATGTAAGTAAGTCTGTTTTCAAATACTGTTGCTCCTTCCTTTATATAATTGGATACATAAAGAGGTACAATTCGGTTTTAATTGATGACCAAAAGGCGCCAAGAAAAATTATAAAAATATACGCAAAGCCATATAGTATATATATACTAGCTAACCCGGCAAACGTTGTTCTGCCATATAAATTATTTCTAGTGAATATTTTGGTTGTTAATTAAAAAAATAACGAATGTATTGTAAGTGTGTGGGTATGGGATCTATGACAGAGAGAGGGATGGTACGTTGTAGACGATGATCGCCGATAAAATAAAAAATAGATAAAAAATAAAATAAAAAAAAAACATTTTTTTTCTCAATACAATGTATTTCATTTATGTAACGAACATATACATTGTTTGATCTCTTAAAAGTAAGTCTCTTAATTAATATATTTTTTATCCTAAAGTATAAAAATGAAATAAAGAAAATAAATATTCATTTCGAAGAGCAATTGAGTTTACGATCTTTTTTGTCAATCCGTATTTAGCCAACACAAATAGGTTCGATGGTTTGCCAACTCGAAAACATACCACGTATAATTGTCCGAGAGAAAAACACAGCGCGCCCAAATCAAACCCGCAAACAGACATCGTATGACCTTGCGACTTATTGATTGTCATTGCGAATGCCAAACTAATAGGAAATTGAACGCGTTTGAATTCAATTGGCACGTCTGTGAGAGTCATTGGAATTCGTGGCAGCAAAACATTTCCGGCTCGGAATTTACCATTCAAAATGGTGGCTTCGATAACGTTTTTCATCAATTTTTTAATAACCAATCGCGTGTCATTGCACAGCCGTGGTGAGTTCAAATTCTTAAGTAAAATAACCGAAGATTCAACTTTTAGTCGTAGAAGGTGTGGTGACATGCCTGGTAAATTCAGTGAGTTCAAAAACTCTGTTGGACAATTTACAGCTTCGTTAGCATCGCAAACTGTATCGATCAATTTGTATGACACCAAGTCGCCTGGCAACGATTGCTGTGGCTTGAAGTTTAAATCGTCGCCGTCCATATTTTTTGCTCCCAAAATGGCTCTTTCTGCCAGCCACGCATGATTAATGCATTGTGTGCGGAGATCGGGAAATATGCAGTCAATGAGAGCATTTTGCGAATTAACCATAGTGAAGAAATTAGTGGGCAATTTTAGTGGGCATCCAGTATTTTCATAGACAGCGATATTTCCATTGCCGATATCTAATAATTGGTTCGAGAATGTGTTAGAGCAGCGTTTCTCAACCTATCAGTATTCGTGGTCCAGTTTTCAATCATAATTTTCATCTCGCCCCCCCCCCCCCCCACTTACAATAAAATGTATACAACAATAATTTATATTGAGTATTTTGTATTCCGTTTTTAAATTATTTCTTACTAAATTATTTCTTACTTGCCAATAAAAGAGTAAGAGCGAGTCAACATTGGCGATAAACCACATCTGGTATTTTGCAAAGTGGGCAGTGATTAGATGAAGCGAATGAAAGCGGGGAAAATTTAAATATTATATTTGAAATGAAAGCCAAACAGGGTGATAACGTTAAAAGAATATGAAAGTAGAAAAATTCTTTAATGGAAGTTAACCTAGATGGGGTGAACTAAATTTAAAAACTGGGAATACATTTTTTCGAATAATAAAAGAAATAAAACAGAAGCATAACTAAAAAAAAAGAGAAAAAAATAAGTTATATTTCTGGAAGAGAATCTACACTACCGATGCCGTCGCGAGCATGCGCAGATGTTTTCTCATAGGAAGAAGGAAAATATTTGATAACGAAAGTTTCAATTCCAACCAGTCTCATTCGAGTCAATCCTTCTATCGCTATCGAATATATCGTGAATGTGTATGTTATATATGTTTTCGCATTAATTGCAATTCACCATATTAAATATTTACGACGGCAGATGTATGCAGATTCATGGATAAATTTTTAAGCGGAAGTAAGCGAGCATTAGACGATAGTCAAGCATCAACAAGTACACAGACTAGCATGGTTCCGAAAATAAAATCAAGAAAATATTCTCAAGAATGCTTAAATTTTGGCTTTACCAGTACTAAAGTAAATGAAGAAGAAAGGCCCCTGTGTATCATTTGCTCAAAAATGTTGGCAGTAGGCAGCATGAAACCTAATAAATGACATTTGGAAACGCTTCATAGTGAGGACGTCAACAAACCTAGAGAATTCTTCGAATTAAAATTAAAATCATATAAAAAGCAAAAATCACTTTTTAAAGAAATTTTGTCTGTGAATAAAAAAACTTTAATTGTATCTTATAAAGTTTCATATAAAATAGCCAGATGTAAAAACTCTCACACCATTGGTGAAGAACTTATTTTGCCAGCAGCAATTGAGATTGTAGAAACTATGTTTGGAGATAATTTTTCAAAACAATTGCAGTCCATACCTCTTTCAAATGATACTGTTGCTCGTCGAATTGGTGATATAGCTGAAGATGTACAGTGTCAGCTTTTCTCGAAGTTGCGTGCCAAATTGTTTTCAATACAGCTTGATGAAGCAACAGATAGTAATAAAGATGCTCATTTAATCGCCTATGTTCGATTTTGTGATAATATGTCAGTAGTAGAACTACTTTTCTCCAAACCAATAGCTCAAAACAACGGCCCTCGTATTATTCGCTATTTTAAATGATTTTATTAACTAGACAAACATAGAATGGAACAATTGAGTCGGGATATGCACTGATGGTGCTCGTTCAATGTCCGGAAGATTCCAAAGTATACAAGCACTTGTAAAACAAAAATCGCCTCAGTGTGTCTGGATACATTGCATGATCCACAGAGAAGCTTTGGCTTCGAAAGAAATGAGTCCTGGTCTGAATATTGTGTTAACTACGGTTGTAATCGTATTAAATTATATAAAAATTAGACCCCTTGAAATCGAGAATTTTCCGCTCTTTGTAAATACATGGGTTCAGTACATTCAGCTTTACTATTTTATTGCGAGGCAAGATGGTTATCACGTGGGAAATTTTTGCATCGTGTTTATGAATTAAGAGAAGAAATCGCCATTTTCCTAGAAGAAGAAGAAAACATACCGAAGGCCGAGAATTTTCGCGATGGTTTATTTGTGATGAAATTGAGCTATTTGGTCGACATATTCGAGAAATTAAATAACTTGAATTTTCAACTCCAAGGAGCAAATACACATACGTTGGATACGAGTGATAAAGTTAATGCGTTTTGTGCAAAATTGGAATTGTGGAGCAGAAATTTAAAGCAAAGAAATCTAACAATGTTTGCAAATGTGGATGATTGTACTAAACTTACAAGGCTAAAGAAGAACATGTAAAAGTTGCTTTTGTAACCACTGAAAATCATTTAGCCATGCTGGCAAAGAATTTTAAAGAAGTATTTTCTTACTGACGACAAACTGATAGCAATTTACGAGTCAGTTAGGGATCCATTTCATAAAATTCCTGAAGGACTCTCAATTGACGAGGAAGAAAAATTCGTAGACTTCAGCACAAGTGGCAAAACTAGAAGACAATTTAGTAATAAATCACTATTTGAATTTTGGGCAAGAGTAGAGGATGGTTTTAATTGCACTAAAAACAAGGGAATTTCGCATTCTATTCAACATCCTACCTTTGTGAAACTGGATCTTCTGCTGTGGCTACGTGAAGACAAAATATAAATCTCGGCAGAACTGAGAGTGGCTATTTCTAATATTAAGCCTTCCTTCGAGAAACTTTGCTCTGCAAGACAGGCCCCAGGAAGTCACTAATAATTATTAAATTTGTTTTAATTTAGTATGTTTTGATTAAGTAAGTTTTGATTTAGTAAGTTGTTTTACTTTAATAAGTTATTAAATATGTCGAAATGCATTTTGTTTTCTATGCGTATGTGTGCTTTCCTTTCAGTCAATTAATCTATTTTTTTAAATAATATTTTCTCTCGGATATTCTCGCGCCCCCCCCCCCTCTAGTGTGCTCACGCCCTCCTAGGGCGGGCCCCACAGGTTGAGAATCGCTGTGTTAGAGGATATCTTATAGCATTTGGACGCGCATGTTTATTTTTATCTGGACTTGTTCAACATTATGCCACAGTGGCGATGATTTCAAGCAAGCGTTGATCTCATCAGAGTACGTTGAACGTGGAATGACGGGATAGGGACACCCCAATTACCTAGCGTTATGAAATATACTTTACAACATATTCCCATATCTACCAAATACACATAAAAAATTTCATAAAAATCGGTCGAGCTGTTTCGGAGGAGTACGAACACCGTGACACGAGATTTTTATATATTAGATACGCATGCCATATAGTTTGACAGTTGAAATCGCCAAATTGGTGAAACTTTTTTTGGCGCTTTTTGGTCGCCGTTACAACCGACAAGTACTCATAAATATACAGTCAGAGAATTAGGGGAAAACATAAAACAATAAACAGAATAATGCAAGGCTTCTAAAATAATTTAAATTACATATCTATCTACATTTGAAATTTAATTCTTTTTTGATAGATAAATCATTAAGATCATATTACACACAATATTTGAGATTTTTAACAAATATTAATCCGACAAGTTCAAAAAGGCAGCTAGTACTGAATAGTTTTCGAGTAATATTTTTAATAGTTAGTAATAGTTTTCAAACTTGAAAACTTTAAATTTAAATCCACGTCACGGAGATTTCTGCATTGCGAAATTGAGACCTTGTCCGAATTGCAACCACTTAAGCATTAGTTATTCACTTATAAAAATAAATACAAAATCGTACAGTTAAAGTGTTTCGAAATATTAACAAGTTGTGATTGTCTCGAAGAGGATGTTATAAAATTGTTTCCTCTTTTAAATAAACTATCTAAAAGCCTTCTCATTAATATTCGTGTTTTTTTTAAATTGATATTTTTTTTAAAAAAATTCTTGACGATTTTGTATGATTGATATGTTTTTTTGTAAAATAAATTACTGAACTTGAATATAAACAGTGAAAGATACAGCGACAAAGGCTGTTATCCCATAGGAGTGAAACAGTTACAGTTAATGAATATCAAAATACTTGAGGACTTGAATAAAGATGCTTAGATCATATTTGCTCACGAAAGCTTGTGACAAAAGAAATGTACGGCTGTTCGATGTTGAGTTTTTTTCAGAGCGCTTTCTGTGAACTGTGAAATAAAATGTGTAATGTGTAAAACAAATATATCATACTGTTACGGTTTTTCTACTTCTTCTTCCGTGGGGGTCCTTTTAAGATTTGATGGTCGATGTTGAAATAAACAATCCTTTAGTACAAAACAACGACGACGTTTATTAACACGATGACACTAACAAAAAGAAGAGGAATACACAGACGACAACTATATACAGCCGAGACGTACACACAGGAGCACACTACAGCAAACAGTAGCCCATGAGTAGTAATCGACCACAGCACACAAAGCGGCCAGAGAATTCAGCAGGGGAGGAGATTCTCGCAACTTCGCTCTACGGTCTCTCCAAACGGCTGAAATTCTCACTGTCTCCTCGCTTTAGTTGTATCCAACTGCCGACTCTTACCACACGACTGGCTACTCCACACACAACTTGATGCTGTTTCAAATTAGACAACAGGATTCGGCATACAACCTAGTTCAGCAATAGCTTGGGCTCCACACGACGCTGGTATTCCGCCGTTGCTTCGCTATCCTCTCGAAGACTCGTTACTTGTCTACGTCTCCGACTATGATTTAATTCACGACTTCTTGCAGCTTGAGACTGCCGGCCTTGTATAGTTCCCGAGAGGTGGGACGAGAAGGTTCTGGGCGTATCTCAGTTCCTATTGGATGGATCGTTAAAATTCTCGAAGTTTCCAGTATTATCTATTTTGTCGCCAAACTCTGGGGTTATTGGTTCGGCACCCGAGCAGCATCCAATACACATGATTGTAAATCAGTATTTTCGGAGATAGAACTAATCGTGCTGGGAAGCAACATTACTGGTTTGCAACAATACTTTAATCAGGGTTGCAACTCAAATATGGAGAAAAAAAAAATCCGTGTTTTCCCTGTACGTATATACAATATAAGAGAAAATACGCGAACATCAATCATTTGTTAATTATAACGAAATAACAATAAACCAAAGTGGAAAAGGCAAGATTCTTCAGTAAATATGAATTTAAACAATTTTTAAAACATTAAAATTTTTAGACCTGCGTTCAAATATTTTTATAGTATTCTTTATAATATAAAATACTCTGCAAAAAAAAGCCTCTTTTTTTAAGTTTCAGTATTTGCATTAATAATAAAGTAGCTTGTAGTCACTATTCAACCTTAGATTTTTAGGATCATCAAGCTCTATCAAAATTATATATCGAATGTTCTTGCTTCTTTCATTATGCTTTTTTGACAATGTTTTTCGTTAACTCTTAACAAAAATGAGAATATTTTCATATAAGAAAGGCACCATTGGTTCAAATGTCTACATTTTTTTAAAGAAATAGCTGGAGAATATTATAAATACAAGAGAAGCTAGTTTTATTCAGAATCAATTTAGCCTAACAAGCATTGATAATAATGTCACTCGAGACACATCTAGGAAAAAAATTTTTTAATTGAAATCTTTGTATTTCTTTATGCTATTAAACGAAAAAACTGATATTTTCTACCCAGTGGTAAAAACAAAAGCTTCAATGAAAATTAAAAAATAATAATTCTCCGGAAATCGGCATGTCTAGCTGGACTATCTTTAAATATTTATACGTTGCTCTTAGAATAACATCTACTTCCCATTCAGTAGATTTATGTTCATACTGAAATGCTGTTGTTGTCGTGCGACAAGTGCAATAATAAATAAGGAGGGAAAGAGAGAGAGGGGGGGGCAATTAAATTGGGCCGAAAGCATGCAGAATAGCCCCGGCCACATCTTCAGTTTTATCGGAATAAAGAATATGCATGGTGCAGTCAATATCTATTTTGAAGAGGGCTGAAATAAAAGAATGGCAGCTAAAAATATGCTCCGGATCCAGCTGTACGTCTGGAATCTGGAGCCGTCGGGCATGATACTCATGCCCCTCAAATGTCCTGTTCCGAGTCTTGCAATTGTCTGTTTTATAATTTAGATTTATCAGGGAGATTTATCTTTCGATTGGTACAGAGCCTCTGCCTTGCCACCCCATTAGCATCCAGAGCAGTAGTAGATTATACTACTGCTCTGAAATGCTGAATGGATTATGCGATCTAAAATTTTATGGTTCATTATTTGCACAGAAATTCAGCTTTGATACGTTTTTAAAATTTTAAATTTGCAAAATTGGTCCATCCATACTAATATGTAAAAATAACTGAATGTTAAACTGAATATAACTTCTTTAAACTACTCAAACAATTCTTGAGACATTCAGTTATTTCAATAACTTGTGGAATCTCCCTCCCTATTGGTAAATTCACATCAATATCTTTCAATATGATCTATTTGGTATTTTTGTGAAATGCGGTTCAAATCTTCATCAAAGCATATTACATTTTTTTTATTATTTAAAGATCTCTTAAAAGACTGTTGAAAAATTGGATCCATAACAAATAGTGCACATTTTCGTTTGACCTAAAGTACATTTTTTTTTTCAATTTCACTATTTATGAACATATAAAAAATATTTCAGATATATCATTAAATGAATTAAAGGATGAATGCGTTGTAACAAGTTTTAATGCTCATAAGAGTTCCGATTTAAATTAAAAGTTCGAAACCAGCTTATTTTTGGAGCATTAAATTTATCGTGTCCTCTTCTTTTGTGTTCCTTTTAGATACAAAATTCAATACCAATCATGACCTTTTTTAAGCATGCACGCAATTTTGTATGTCTCCCTCTTTCGACATGACTATGTTCCTGTTTTCCCATATAACTTAAGCTTATTATTTTCTTAAAAAGATATGCAGCAAACTGATTTCGCGGGATTTTTCTAACCCATTCAGCAAAGATAATTAATTCAGATATTTATCCTTCCAATCCCTATTAAGTATGGATTTTGTGCAATTTGTTTAAAAAAATTCTCTATTCTAGTTGGAATAAGCTTACAATTTCTCAAATAATAAACAAACCATTCAATAAAATCACGGGTGAGCGACTCAATACCACCGCGATGCGTTCGCAGATTGAATGGTGATATTCCCGCCAGATAAATTTATTCTCTCACACAGTTATAGCAATATCGCGCATTCTAATTAGCTGCAAAACGGGAATTTTACGGAAAGAGAAAGGCGAGAAAGCTGTCTCTGTATAGACTGGTCGATACAGAAGAAAAGGAGAATGAGTAAAAGAAGGTGCGAGTTTCCGCGATTACACAGTTGTTGCATTTTTGGTGCTATGGTTACGATCTTTCATTCTTGCAAATTTCAGAGATCGGCATTTTTTAGACAGAAAAAAAAAAAAAACTCAGAAACTTAAAATTTCCTGTATTTTCCCGTTTTTATGGAAATTTTCAAATTTCCATGTTTTTCAATTTCTCTGCATTTTCCCAGTGCATTGGCGACCCTGTTAATGTAGAAAGAAAGCTTTTACATACACACCCTGTAGTGCTGGCTATACTTAGATGAAGAGAATGATAACGCTGTCGGCAATTCTTTCCTCGTGCTTTAAACCAATATCAGCATGAGGTCTCTAACCATCGATTACCATATCTAAAGTTCACACATGTGGCAAACCTCGGGAAGATAGGGACTCGCATCCGAAAAGCTGGCATTTATTGTGTCTTGAATACTCTATAAAATAGATGAAGTGATAAATGCTTCGATTATTACTGGATGCATTTAGACTATTCCAACGCAAAGAAAACAATGTACAAAATTGAAACTGTAGGAAAAGTACGCCCCCTCCCCAAAAAAAACAATAGTGTTTTTATCCATTTGAAACGAGGAAGAGGCAAAAGAAATGCTGATTTGATAATATTAAGAGGTCCACAAAGCTTATCCAGAGTAAAGATCAAGTTAAAAAAACTAAAAGCAATTATATTTGGAAAAGCGTGTTAAAAAAAATCACCGCCCTAGAGATAATTTCTAAACAGTTCAAAATTGGGAAACAAATGCACAAATAAAAAGCAAAGCATGTATCACTTCACACAGCAAGTCCTTTGAATGCTTAAGTATTCTAAAGATTTGTAAACGACTTTACTTGCAATTGTATAAGTAATGTAACAAACAAACTGACATGTTGATATGATGTTGGAACTCTGTGCTCAAAACATCATCTGGAATATCCTTTTCTTTTACTTTATCTACTGACAAAGAAGCCTCTCTACCAGTTTGCAACTGTGCACCGAGCCGACGTTTTATACTCCATCTGGCATGCACATTTCTTTGTCATTATCAAACAACCTCCGTACCAGACAGCACCTGTATTCTACATTTCATCCAATATATCCTTTTCATTTACTTTGCATGTTTACTCAAGCATGTCCTATCCAGGTTTGGGATAATATTTAAGATCCAACATATTCATGTTTGGGATGGCAAACACAACCTCCCTAGTGTTACAAACTCAGTTGTAACAATGTCGCTTTTACTTGCTTACTCTGGTCTTAAAGTTTGTAAACGACCTTTTAAAACACCCTGTGCCCAACAATACCCTTGAAAGAAAACCAACAGGAATGAATAGTTTAAAATTGCATATAATCTAACATAATAGAAGTACTAATACTATAATAATTTAATACAAGAAGAAGAAAATAGAATGTTTGTATATCAAAAATATTACTTTTAGTGTGACATATCGATAAATTAAATGAAATACGCTTTGATAGCTTCAACAGATTTGTTTTTATTGAAAGAAACATACATATACAATTATATAGACTTAATTACCTAACACCTTAAAGGAATATTTTTAAAAATTCAATTTTCAGATCTTTGGATATGCTATTTTATGTTTTACTGCATTTGCAGCAGAATTTGAATTTTTTTTCATAAGAAATAAGACATTGATTTAATATATGAACTCAGTATATTTAAATGTATACTTTTCAAATCTTATAATAACGTACAAAAATAAAGGGTTTAATTTTTTGCATCTGTATGATTTTTAAAAAGAAGTATTTAGTTCATGCCATGTAAAATGCAGCAAAATATATAAAAAAAATTTTAAATATTTTGACAAAATGCTAGAATTTCTCTCTTAAGTGTAACATATTCATGATTTTGCAAGATAAAATTTTAAAACAAACATGATATATTTGTTTCAATGTTTTGCATTCTTCAATAGGAGGTAAAATTATCTTAAATCAAATGGTGAGATCTTGAGATCATTCTGCTTAAACATTCATATGGCACATTAGCATGAAATTCTGAAACACACACTGATATGAAAATGCAATAAAAATATAATTCATGAAGTTTTCATATGAATACAAGCTCTGATATGGAATGTCTAGAATACGTTCATATCAATAGTGAAAATCTACTTGAAAAAAAAAAGTTATTTCAATAATTTTCCAATATTCCAATTTCAATAATTTTGATAAAAATTTCTTTTAAAGATTAAAGACTTAAAACTATAATGGATGCATGGTGACCTAGATTTTTAAAAAGAGAATCTTTACAAAAGACTTAATTTTATTGAAAAAAAATAAGGTGAACAAAATATTAGACACTTTTATTGAATAAAATCTACTACGAATAACATTATAAATTGTTGAAGTAAATAACAGTAGAGGAATATCTTAAGAAATCTCTCTTTGAAATATAAAATGAGCAAGTCGGTCAAAGAAATAAATAGTGTTAAATAGCTGAACAGATCTTTTAAACATGAACACCAATCTAATTTATGCAATAAAGTTTCTATAAAAATGTTGAACATTTACATATGTTTAAAAACAAAAGCTTGCATTTTAATGAAACAAAAAAAAATAATAAGATTAAGAAATTTCATAAAAAACTCTCCAAATTGTTTACAACATGAAATTTATTATAAACACATTCTATAATATAATTAAACCCTTTTACACACATGCCATAATAAATCTTATTCAGCATGTATAATTTTTTTTTCAGTTTCTTTTGGATATTCAATGGCAGATGTAGAAACCATCACCTCAGTAGCCATATCGATCCTTAGGAAAAATTGACAAACATTTTAATCTAGTATTACACATATTTAAATATTCAAAACAGCAAAAATTATCAAATACTTTCATACATAAACAGGCAAGTTAAATTAATTTTTTTAAAGGATTTACAATGTGATAAAAATATATATATATTAAAAGCTGCAATTCGATATAGTACTATCTACAACAATATTTGTTATATCACATATACTGAGTATATATTAACTAATTTGTTCTCATCCATTTTGTAAACCAAGTTTAAACATAATGTAAATCTGCCAGTTCCTAAGCATTTCTTAAATATGGAACTTCATGCAAATACTATAAAAATTCTGATTTTAAGGAATTTCAGCTTTCAAATAATTTCAGAGTTAGGAAGAAACATCAGGAATACCATTTCAAATAACAATTAAAAAATATCTTAAAATGCAGTTTGAAAAAATAAAATATTAAAATGATAATTCGCACATGCAGCAAAAAATTTTATACAAAACTTGCATGTAACTTTAAAAAAAAAAAAGTCAATCTAAAGTGTTTCGATTTTAAAATGTAAACAAAAAAAAAATTTTATATGAAATAAACAACTTCACAAGATTATTACCATAAAATATTAAAAAGTTCACACTTTACTTGAATAATGAACATAGATAAGCAAAATTTTGGCAGATTTACAAGATGCAGTATTAAATATTTATAATTTCTTATACATAAATATTTAAAATAATTGTTTGAAAAATAACTATCACTTGCAATGAAAAGATAAAATTCACAAATAGCTTTTCTTTAATTTATTAGTTAAAAACATTTATATCAACATTCATAGCATATATTCAAAATACTTGAGAAATAATCAGAGGACGAAAAATCAATATGCAGACAAAGATTGCTTTACATAGCACACATTAAATATATTTTATGATCAACTAGAAACAATAGTTATAGATACAGCAAGCAGAAGCAATTGGACTTAAGAAGCAGAAAAAACATTTACAACTTTGAGACAGTAAAAAAATATTAGTTGCAAAAATCGTAAAATTAAGAAACAGCAAAGCAGACATTTAACATGCACATCAATAAGAAAATGTTCGAGCATTACACAAAGACAAAAAACATTTTAGTTCATTTTGCTGCGATATGACTAAATAAAGTGCTCATATACATATAATAAGTTAAAGAGTTTTACAACCTCTGGGTAAGCCAAGTGGGCACGTGAATAAAAACTGTAAAGTTTGCAGTTCGTTTGTTTAATCTCTTAACTATCATAACTATACATATTTACAAAATAAATTGTACAGTTTTTAATTATACCCTTTTTTTTATTGTAATACAAAGAGTCCTAGAACAGGGATTTGCATGAAATATGAACATATAGAATAATAGGGAGGGTTCTAACTGTTAGAATGACAATAAATATCTGCTATTTTAAGTCAGGACATATTTCAATACTCAGGGTTTCCTGCCTTAATTTTACTGTATTTCTTTAATGCACACAAATAAATACATCTTTAGCAATTTCATTTCTGAAAAAATACGATGCTGGTTTACATGTTCAATATTGTTTTCAAAATGTATCACATAACCAATAGTCACTAATTCTTCATTTTAATTATATCATATATCTTAAAATTTGTATTACTTTTGATTGTAAGAAACATTTTTAATAGTTAATTAAGACTCTGTATATCATCACACATTTAATCACGATTCTTGATTGAGAAAAAGAGTGGAACAGCTTGATATATCCAGAATCATATTGTGGGCCATCACATAAGCTATCGACAGTTAAGAGATTAAAAATTACAATGCAAAAAAAAAAAAAAAAAATCAATAATGCTTTAACAACTCTTTCAGCCATTTTTTTAAATATCAAACAATGAAGTAATTCTGTTTGTTATTTAATTTTGCAATACATACACATCTTAGTTGAATAAAATTTGTATTTACAATTTGACATGCCTGACAGAATAAAGATTTAAAAAAATTAAAGAATTAGTATATTATATCATCAAAATATTAATTTTTATATTGCCAACTGAAAAAGAAAAACTGAATTCAACAATTCAACTTAAAATGGTAGAAAATTAGTTAAAAACTGAAATTTCATTTCTCATAAAAATTAATATAACTTATAAAAATCTCACATTTTCAATGACTCATTTTAACAAGTTGAAATAAAAGTCAAAGTAATAATTTCAAGTGAGCTACAGGCAATCATTCAGGCAATTTGAAAAGTAAATTTGAATACCTTATTAAAATCTTGCACTTTTTTGTGTGAAGGAAACATTTAAACGGAGAAAATGAAATACATTTTTAAAATGACATTTAAATAACACAAATTGAAAAAGGGGACTTAATTGTAAGCAGAGTTCATCATTAAAAAAAAAATGTAAAATTAATGCTATTAATTTATATTTAAATACCAACTTTAATTAATAAACTGAAATAAAATAGTTTGTTTAAACATAGTTTAAAACTCCTATGTGAAAAAAAAAAGAAAATTATCTTTCTGTATACAAAAACTTTATCTTATAAAATAATTAAATTTCTTTGGAACAAAATTAATTGTTTTACTTAATAAAAAGCATGCACAGAGCAGATTTTTTTCATTCTTGAAATTTTATATTCTGTTACAAAATAAATGTTTATAATTTAATAGCTTTAAAAATTTTACGTTTATTGTTATATTTTAGGATTGCATTTACGGCAAACAGAATGCATAATACATGCTTCGCAAATTAAGTATATTAAGAAACAAATCCATAAATTAAAATGGTGGTTTCCAACCGAAGGTTCTTGAGAATCTTAAAAGAGGTCTGTGGGGCTGTTTGGAAAAATATACATAAATATAGGTTGTTCCTTTCTTTCTTTAGGATGAACAGGTATATGTATCATGAAAATGCCTCAAAATGTACTTTTTAGAACCATAATTTTCAAAAATTTTCAAGAGAAGAAATCCCTAGAGTTGTTTTTGCCTAGATATTTCATCCATCCATCTGGAAGATTGATCCTGCAAGTTAGGGGTAAGGGTGGTCATTCATAGTTTAATTTCTATCTTAGTAGTCCATAGATTTCTATGGGTTGGAAACCACTGATTTGAAAAACTTAGTAAAATTCAGATTCATATTTCGAACATCCATAATACAATTAAATGTACATAGCAATTTAATCTTTATTTTCTATACATAATAAGTATAAATAAGATCTCAAATTATTCAAGAATACTACAACCATCATTAAACTCTGTATATTATTTAAACCTAAATTTTGAAATAAACATGACTAGCTAATTCTTAAAGTTTAACATCAAAATAAATTTTAACATTTTTTATATAATAAAAAAATTTATCAAAAGCAAAGATGAAATTTGAACTGAGAGTAAAATGCTCCTTACCGGGGCATTTTTCAACAGATTATGGCAAAGGCATCCTTCATTTACGCTGTAAACAGAATATTACTCAGGGTTAGAATAGCATGCAATTGTTAGAAATGAAGGTTACAAAAGCATACAATACAAAGGTAGAAATCAGACAGAAGCAAGTGTTAATAATATAGGAAAAGATTATTAATAAAAAAAAACTAACTTACCTGCAAGGAACTCATGACCCCATTAGCTATACTAGAAAGCCTTCCAGCAACTCTTGTTACTCCATCCCTGACACCTTCTTTAATATCATACAGATTAGGTGTATTGTAGGATGAGGCACTTGCTGATCTTCTTGTAGAATCATTACCAAAAAAGTCATCACTACTTATACTATTAGAGCCTTCAAATTTTGTGAGCATAGCTTTTCTTTCAAACTAAAACAAATGATAAAAAAAATTAATCTAAGCATATAAAGTGTAAAATAATTTTGAAATAACATTCAATAAGTTGATATAGCTGACATTGCATAGGATGAAAATACTTTTATTTTTAATAACTTTAATGTAAAATGTATCTTTATAATAATATTATAATACACAAAATTTTCTCATAGCTTGCAACTTTTTAAAACTTAATATCAGTACAGACTAATAAAATGTAGAAACTTTTTTTAAAAAATCCAACACCCACTTAAGGATACTCAAGAGAATAAATGAAGTTTAAAAATAAATTATCAAAATTAAAGATTAATAAGAGTTAGAAAACTTCAAATTTATAATCAGAAAATTGCCCTTAAAAATTAATGAGTAAATT
>JAPMOR010102787.1:0-14661 GCA_026543865.1 Argiope aurantia
TTGTAGTTATTATTGTTATTGTTGTAATTATTATTGTTATTGTTGTAATTATTATTGTTATTGTTGTAATTATTATTGTTATTGTTGTAGTTATTATTGTTATTGTTGTAGTTATTATTGTAGTTATTATTGTTATTGTAATTATTATTGTTATTGTTGTAGTTGCTGATTTTATTATTGTTGTTGTATGTAGAAGTGGAAATAGGAGGTCAAGACCGTGGTGATATCTCAAATTACTCGATATTGTCACAAAGTGGTAGATTTTAAGTTAATTTCTTTCGTGTGGCGAATGGAAACTGAGCAGGACTTTAGGAAAATTTTTGCTTTTCATTGACTGTTTTGGCCCAAAATGTTATACAAATCAATTTTGATTTTGAAAGAAAAGTCTAGTTTCATTTATCCAGCTTGCTACGATTTTAAATCATCGCATTAATCTAAACATGGATAGCCATGCGATACTGTTTGTCCCAAATTTTACATAGATTTACAAGACCGCATGCTGAATTTCACTTTTCCCAACTTGTTGTTTTGAAGAATTCCCAGAAACAGGCCGATAAATGTTACTTTCTGAATCAAAGAGGTTCTAAAACATGTAAAATCAAGATCGAATTCTTTAGTAATTGCAATAGTTTATTATATTATATATATTATGGAAATGTTTGTACTAACGACAATTTAGTGCTGTGAATTGCTGTCATTATAATAGACTCCTCGCTTTAACACAATAGGATAGATCAAAATGAAGAAAACTTAAAATAAATATGTGGAGGCATACTCAACTCAGCTCAACTTTATAAGCTTTATCGCATACTCAGGCAATATAGCGATTTCTATTTTGTTTTCCATCAATCCTGTTCTGTATAAGTGGCGTGGAGGGGTCGTGAATGATCGGCCTAAAGGGGTGGACAAAAAATTAGAATGTCTTGAAGTATCACTTCTTCCTGGATTCATGTGGAATGATTGAAGTATCTAGAGGCCTGATACTTGGGGAAGGGAATAAATGAAATCATATGTCACTATTCCATTAGGATGATGTGGTGGGGTTTGTGAAGGATCAGCTTTATAAGTCGGATCAAATAATGTCTCGCAGGAAATTTAATAGTATGGGACATTTATTTTTGCATCGCACATACATTTATGCATCGCACTAGAAAATTCCAGGGAAAAAAAATTCGATATATAGAAATTTTTAATATACAGAAACGCATACTGCAAACATCTTATAAAACATTCATTACTTTTCTTTGGCGACCAATTGACACACCGAGCATATAAGTTGTGTTAATAATAAATAAATAATTTAAACTAAATATCGTACACATAGTTTGATGGTCAAGACTCACTCATCAAAAAGAATTTGCCTAATGAAATCCAGTTCCATGATCTTATAATGATATTAATTCCCTGCTTACATTTTTTTTTTTTTTTTTTTTTTTAGCTTGAAGAAAATTGTGCCGTTTAATATTTGGTGAACAATGAAAATGTTTGAGTACCATAGCAACAGTGAAATTCACTGTTAAAAATCATGCAATATATTCTTCAAAAATGTTGATAATTCATACATTTCTTGAAAATTGTCACAATTCATAAGAAAAAAATTGTTCCATAATTAAATTCATAACGTTAGAAAGAAAAATTTTACATTTTAAAATGATATAAAATTCAAATTTGTGCTGTAATATTTTGAACTTTATGGCGGGAAAAAAAACTTGAAAATTTCCCTTAATTTTAACTAAAATTCAACAGAAATTAATTTGAGGTGCGCGTTTTCGCCATCTAAAGCGTCGAAATTGGTAGCTCTAAGACTAATGATCGATTCTGTAGAGATTAAACACATACACATTCACGCAAATGGATCTTCTTATAAATAAAGGTAGACAGTATTATGTATCCAAACATGTTAAATTTTCCTTGTTGTGTTGTGACATATGGCACTTTACAAGCCCGATGACAGCGGGCCAACTAAGGCCAAGAGTACGACTTAGCTACTTCATGCGTCACATTCGCTTGCACAGCCCCTTTTTACGGGGGGGGGGGCACATGCATGCACCTCACAGACAGAACACAGAAGAAGAACCGGGACTCGAATCCGGGACGCCCAGAACCCGGGGAAGACGCCTTACCCCTATGCTAAGACACCGGCTAAATTTCCGTAATTAATCCCTAAGTAAATAATTTCGGCGATCAAGCTGAAATAAATAAATGTTGAAAACTAATTTCGGTTTTATTTTCTTCTTATTTACGAAGTTTTCGAAAGAGAAAGTGCTGTAATCGTCAAAACAAATTCGATCCCCGAGATGATGACGTAATCAGAGCTCCCCGAATAAAATAATAATAATAATAATAATTTTTGGAGTTAAATTTGTTTATCGACAAGTCAATAGAATAACTCACGAATACAACAAAACATAGGTACAAAATTTGGCATATGGATTTTTCACAACATTTCTCGAGTTTAATCACATTTCGGAGGAAAGCGATGGAAGGAAGTTCAGTTAGTCCTTGGTTTATTTGAACTCAATCATTCAAAAATGCAAATAGTTAGATCGTTCTCATTAAATATACAGATTTGTCATTAAAACTGCAGATATTTATCAGATTTTAAATTCAATTTAACGGAAGATGCGTATAATATAATGGGTAAAAATATAATGATTACGACTAAAGATGTTTGTTATATTTGTCTTATCAATTTTGGGAGTTCTTGTTGTTGTTTCTAATGGCACTTGTCATAAAAAGCCGCTTTTAAGCCGAGAGAGCGTCTCTTTGTTTTTCAGTAGCGCCATCTAGGGCTAAGAGTAAGTCTTAGCTTCTCACGCGTCACAACCCTTTTTACGGAGCGGGCTTCATCCAAGAATTACATTCACTCATACACAGATCGTAATTTAGACCTGAATCAGAGAACGATCACCTCTCGACATGGAGGACTTTGTGACCACGAAAGATTTATAAGTGCGCCAGCCACCCCACACACGGAAAATCTTCTGTCAGCGGGGTTCGAACTCACAACTCAAGGTATGAGAATCCCACGCCCTACCAACCAGGCTGTCCCGGCCTAATTTTGAGCGTAACTGGAGGAAATGAAGCCGACGTTTTCAATAAAATCTATACTGAATCCATTTCAGTCCTTGATGAAATACCATACTATGTTAATACATAGCTTAAATAAATTTTTTGTTACAAAAGGTAGAATGGTCGAAATAAAGATACATGAGATACTTATTTAAATACCTTTAAACTTTATGAAATTTATTAAAAGCATTAAAAAAAGTGTAATAATTAAAATAATAAAATGATTTATACTCTCCCCTATTTTTCCAATTTTTTTAATTCTTAAAAGTAGACAGAAAAGATAAATAAATTTATTTTTATATTACTAACAACAGTTTTGAAGTAGTGGATATTAATTTAAGGCAACGTTCATATTATAAATTGTAATACATGCGTGTTTTTACATATAATAACCAATTTTTTCCTCCTTCTGTTTTTAAAAAATAAATTTTTCATTTCCCCCACCCCGCTATTAAAAGCTTTACTAATTTTTTTTTAATACTTTGATCGCCCTTTTTAATTCTGAGGCATTCGGTATTTTAAAGTGAGGTGTATTATAAAATCTCACACGTAGCTCTTGAAAACTGAAATTTTGTCAGAGTGTTTATAAATGCTTTTTCTTTTTTCTCCCCAGCAAATTACGAATTTGAATGATTTTTATATAAATACTCGTATTTTTATATAAATTTAAAATTATATGTGTGTGCATACTCCAATTTATTTGTTATTACTCATAAAAATAATTGATTATAAGAGTTATTTGAGTTATTTTATACAATTACTAAATTAGAGTTCATTATAAAAATTTTAAAAAAAATACAGCAACATTATTATTATTTTTTATAATTCATAGATCGGGCCATTTTTAGATTTTTAGAATTAAAAGCCGACCGAACCCAAAAATATGTAGGCATCCAAAAATAGAAAGAGATTTCAAATGTTGCCGAAAAAGCAAGTCACGTGGAAGTAAAAGTTGCATCAGAAAAATGTCATACTATTGCTGAAATGTGGTGGAATCGTTGCTCACCGAATTTCACAGTGTTTCGCAGTTTACAGTGACGTAAAGTGTCACGTGATCATGACGAAACTGGAAGCCATCGACACGTACATTTCTAACAAGCCAGCGAATCTTACTTTTAATTTCAATATTTTATTATGGCATGTATAATTTCTAGTAATAATCTTTGATTCACAATTCAAAAACATCTAAACACATATATTGGTAGCATTTCATAAGATAATTAATTCACGTATTCATAAAATAAAAACAACAAAATATCCCACCAATTTTAAATATTTCAAACTAATAGGCGAGTCATATTTCCTCAAAAGGTAAAGTAAGACTTTTACAAAACGGAATATGTTATCAAACAATCCAAAATTTGAGTTTAATTATATCATAAAGTGCGACATTTAACCAAATCCCAAAATGCGTATTTTGCGTTTTGGAGAATTTAAGTTCGTATCTACATCAAAATGAACGCTGGCAAATTGATAATACTTAAAAACTCATCGGATGATATCTAGTATCACGTCCATAATATTATTTTTTGGACCAGATTTAAATCGACACTTGTAATTACAATTAAAATCATGGAACCTGAAATCCGATTCCGCGAGACGCCATTTTGTTTATGGAATCGCTATAGAAAAGTAACAATATTTCTTTTCAAAACCATTTTTATGTTTTTCTATTAATGTGAAGACATTCAAGATATTAAGAATTCTCTTTTTTAAGGCACTTCAGTCAAATGTAAAGAAGAATAAACACATAGAGAACTTAAAACTATCTTTTCTGGAAATCATGGCGTTAACGCCCAAGCGCCATATTTGATTCGACTGGAAACACAATTAAAAGCAATGTTTTCCAATATTCTATATCAATTAGGCCTTATAGCAGAAATGGAATAATAAAATATCATTATTAATAATTCTAATGAACTGTTTACAGAATTTTGTAAGGCGAATTCGAATTTAAATGGCGATTTCAAATATCGGACAACTAAAACAGCGTTCATTGGTCGCCATATTGCTTTAACTCGAAACATGGAATTTAGCTAATAGAAAACTGTCTGTTGTGAATAATAAAATAGTTTGAAAAAGATTTAAAGATTCGAAAAAGTCCTTTTTATTTACATCTCTTGTTTTTCGAAGAAAATTCAATGAAATTCAAACTGTGCATTCGCCAGGTGGCTGGTGGAAATAGCGAATTTCGATTCTCCATTGACAAAGAAAGACGCCCGCCTTCCTCCCGGAAAGTAGCGTATGTGTACAAAGATGAATCTGATTGGTTTGTTTGAGCCATGTGTTGAAGTGCCCGGATGCTTTTGTAAGCAGCGTTTTAGCGAATGAGCGCTAACTTTTCACTTACGCTCGCCTTTCAATTTTCGTATTTCGCTAACCACGACAGAATCTTCAAAAACCGTTGTGAAAAATTTGTTATATTCGACATGTTCTTTCATTTTCAAATTCTTTTGTTGAATTCCTTTAAAGTAGCTGAAATTTTAATTCTTTTCCTATTTTATTTGATTAAGTTAAGTATAAAAATTGCGCAAGTACAAGTTTCAGCGAATAAAATGCAAGAGCATTCAACAGATAACAAATTATGATTAAAAATTGAAGCAAAAATACAAAGACGACTTTTAAAATAAGGAAATGTATGGAAACTCCGTTAGGTTAGAGCAATGACGATACTTTGAAATACATCATTTTTTGAGATTTCCGTTTTATTTTTTAAATATTTTTAGTAAAGTTTCTTTATTAATTTAAAAAATTCTAAAATTCCTTAACTAACAATAAAATTGAAAATAATTGAAAAATTTTGTATATTACATAATTAAGTTGTGAATGAAAAATAGATTATTTACTCGCTGTACGCGATAGTTGCTTGTCGAAAACATTAAATAGACTCTTTTTTTTTATGCATACGACGCATTGTTAAAATTTACATACAAGTATATAGAAAAATATGCAAGGATTTAATGAGACATCTGTGAGAATTAACCAAACCATAAGTTTTTCATTAATAAAAAATATCAACCATTGGTTTGCAACCATTGCATTCTTAAATTTATATTAAAAGCCTAACTTCAGAATACGCGGAAAGTTTCAAATAAAATAAAATTAAACTTCGCTATAACATACCACGCTATATTAAAAACATTATTTTAATGAAGTAGTGATAATTCTGCCTAACAGAATTTTTGCTTTTAATTGTTAGCAGATTTTCTTGTAATATAATCTGCAAATTTTTTACATTATGTTTTAGTTTAAGATAAATTATTTTCGTATTCCGAATCATCAAACACCGTTAATTATATAAATTATAATAATAAGATCTTATTATAATAGAAGCAAAGGGAGTATTTGTTAATTTTGAAAACCTGAAGCTTCCGAGATTATTGTTATTGTTTTCAAAATTTTCAGAGGAATTTATACATTTCTTTTCCTTTAATTAATTTTGTTTAGTTTCAATTATATTTCTATTGCAAAAACATTGATGGATATTATAAACTCAAAAAAATAATTTTAACCCTCTGTCTGCATAATTTTAAAAAAACCACAATTTAGATGTGTTGTTTGCAAATAAGTTCAACTATTTTTCGAATAAAGTGAACTGATTCTACATGTTACTCGATAATAATATCATACAATAAAAATTTGTAATTGTAAAAGTAAACACTCTAAACTTCTAAAAACGTCGGATGCAATAGAAAATTGAGAAAGCACTCAAATTGAGAAAAACATGTTATTTTAACTGCCTTACACGAGCGTTATTTATGTCATAAATGAACCTTCTTATTGCAAATCATATGACGTCACAATGCAATTAAGAATATAACTGTCCGAGCAACCTATCTTTTAATTGTACATCTTTTTCCGCCACACATACATCATTATTTATTTCTCATCAGTCGCCTTCGGCAACCAGCTCTTGCAATTTTCAATTAAATATTTCATGTAACTTGGCATTAAATACGAATAATCTTCAAAATTAAACAAATCAGTGATTAACCATTGATAAAATTGTTGGGGGGACTGCAATTTTATATGAGAGATGTTGATTTGAAATAAATAAGTAAATCGTTTTAAACAGAAATTCAGTGAAAAATTCATTGAATCGATTTATTTCATTAAATCAAATCAATTCTTTAAGTAAGCATTAAAGAATAATACATGTATTTATTTTTATTTTCCAACTTTAAGGTTGTGGTAAACTTTTTGAGATGAAAAATGAAATGGAATATCTTTTCTCTGATAAGCAGATGTACACGGAATAAAGTGGAAATTTAAAATCTCATTTTAGGCTCTGAGCGATAGTAAATTTCCTTAAATTATCATTATTCGTTCATATTTCTTTAGACGAATTGAAATATTTCTTTTCTATTACGATATCTTTATTTCTTCAACAATGCGGGATTTTCTACATTCTTCCAAATGATCTGAATTCTACTTTTCTCTAAATTTGTAAACACTTCTTTCAATTTCTCCCCCCCCCCTATTTCTTTCTTTCTTTCTTTTACTAGTTCTTTACTAGTTCGAAACTGATTTTTGCATAAAAATTAATTTGAACATTGTTGCTAACGCTTATTTTATTAAAGAAAATAACGTTAGCACGTTATTTTTTTTATTTTAACGTTAAAGTTATTTTTACTGCAATATTACAAAAAGTTCTAGAAACTTTTAAATATGATGCAAATATAAATAAAGCTGCCGTTTGCGTTAGAATAAGAGAGGAATAACACGTGACTGATTAGTCAGAATGGATTTCATGAAACTGAGATACGCAAAGCGCAAATACTTAGAACATAATCACAAGCATTCAAAACTTCATGTCGCAGGAAAGGCTAATTTGGGGTCAATCCATCAAAATAAAGATGTGTTGACGATTCCTCGTCGAATGATTAGCGAAGCATTCGCTAACGATAATTTGAAGTGCGAACAAGACTTTTTCTGGCTCCCCACGAGTGGTTTGAGAACCTTTCGAGGCAAACCAGTCCTTTCAGTTTTTTCGGTGCACTCGTAGGTACTAACAGCTCAGATTTGAGCACGTGCATTCCGTCGACTTCCTTGAACTTCAAACCAATCAGCAAAACAAGGCTATTTCATTATATCTCAAGTGGTTTATATATTACAAGATATTATATATCAAGGCTATTTTTTATTGATTTTTTCCCCTTTGTTTCTTTATTTGTATATAAACCATTGCTTTATTAAGGTATGCGATTACGTACGGAATGAGCTTTTTGAAAAATACTTACATTTTTGAATTTTTGCATAAATTAGATTTTAAAAAGACCCCATTTATGAAACAAGAATATATCAATTAAAAACTAAAAATATTTTGAAAATCGAAAGAAATATAATTTTTTTCTCCCTCTAAGGAAAGAGATATATAAAGCAAAATCCGCCTAATTCTGAAATTTATTAAACGATTTGTTCAAAATCTCACATATTATTTTAAAAAATACATTACCTAGATTCCGAACTAAGGAATAACCTGTATTTCTGTCTAATCTTTAAATACTGAGGATTCGATGGATTAAAAAAAAATGAAATTCACATATTTTTTTCATCATGAAATATTAAAATAATTGTAAAATCTTTTCAAATGAGCAGATTTAAACGCCCTTTTTTTAAATTGATTTATTTCTCAGCTCTGAAACTACAGAACCTAAATAGATATTGTTAAAACAAAATTTGAAATAAGAAAATATGGATTAAATTTCAATTCTTGAGATTTTTTTTTCGTAAGAAGATTTTATTAAATTTAAAATTTCAAAAAAAGGCCTTTAAAAAATCCATGCAACTTCCAAAAGAATGAACGCTGTAATAAAATTCAAACGATTTCAAGAAGAAAACTAGTCAAAAATAAAGAAGAATGATTCAAAAGCATATTCTATAATTTCTCCAAAAACTGAGTTCTGAACATAACAAATTAATAGAAATACTATGGATTCTTATATTAATTTTGTTTTTTAAATAAAGAATAATTTTGTATAATAATGATTTCATATAATTAATTTGGAAATGCATTTCCTTTTTTAACCTTTTTTTATATATATAGATTGAACTAAACTCCTTTAGAAATCAATATGTTGGATTGGAAAATTGTTTTTTCAAGCTGTTAAAGCTGTTATTAATTCGGAACGCATAAGTAATTAAAATTTTAACTTCTTGTTAAAAATTTGAATTTAATAAAAATCGAAATCCATGAGAAAAGAAAATTCTGTTTTCTAACCTTTCTTTCAAAGTAAGACATTTTAACCCTTTGCATTCGGAAAAGTAATTCGTTACATAATTATTGACCTAATAGTCATTTATTGCTCAAAAAAATGTATGTATAATTGTTTCTAGTTGAATTTTTCCTGAAAAAGGAATCGCATCTTCTTATACTTCTGCAGGCGTTTTTAACAATCAAAATTAAAAAAATATATATATAAATAAAAACGTCAGAAGGATGCATCATCTTGAATGGCGCCCGAGAAGAGGCATCCGAGTACAAAGGGTTAATATTAAATGTTTTGAATATAATGTGCATGCATCGTTTAATAATAGAATAAAAAAAGTAAGTTTTTACATTTGCGATAACTATAGTAAAATATTAAGAACATTAACCGCTTAACTGTTTTGCCCGAGTGCCATACGTGCATCGATTTATCGAATTGATAATTGTAAGCAAAAAATAAACCATTCATAACGATTATAATTCAATATTAAAATTACTTCGAATACATAGATAAGTCAAGTTTACAATGGATTTCCATTTGAATCAAGATAAGAAAATATTTCCAAAATAGAAGGCCTCATCTTATTATATCGTAAAGAAAATAGAACAGTTAAGTGGTTAAGCCAATTGCGTGAAAGAATAAAATACATATTATTTTGAAAAACTGAATAAAACAAGCAGATGAAGAAATCGAAACTTTCGAAAACAGCGTGATCAAAAATTTCATTCAAAGAGAGATAGCAGCCAGAATTTTCTAGATAATAAATTTTTTGGAGAATCAAAATGTATTTTCAGTTTTTCTTCAAAATGTTTAATAGACAACAAATCTGAATCAAGGATCTGTAATTAAAATAAAAAAGAATCTGTAACTAAATAGCGCAGTAGTTAATAGAAAATTTTCAGCCATTTAGCACAAAATGTTTACAAATTAGTGTGCTCACAGACATACATATAATTCCAAAAATGTATTTTTCAGACTCGTGGAGATCTGAAATGTGGCGAGTCGTCTAACAAATCGCCCTCGTGGTCATTTTTTTTAAATGATTATAATACATTCTCTCTATACTTCGTATAGGAGAAAATAGGGGGAAAAGGGGGGGGATGCCTGCTATTATACTCTAAAAAAATTTTTTTTTATAGAAGATGATACGTGGAAATATTTCATTACACGAAGCGCATGAAACTAATTAATTTCGTTCAATGCTCTTAATTCAGACATTTTATGAAATAATTGGTCAAGTAAGTTAAAGCGTAAAATTAACTTGTATTCCGTGATTTAACGATATTTTTCATCGAATATCTAGTTTGTTCAGGAAATAATTGATCAAGTCAATCTAAGTGCAAGACTCGTTTCTATTCCGTAATTCGGCAAGTTATTTCGCAGAATACTAAGTTTTTTTTATGAAATAACTGATCAAATCAGGAGAAGGGCAAAATGCAATTATGTCAAGTTATTTAATTTCATCAATTACTTAAGTTATGTTATGGAATAATTGATCGAGTAAAAGCACAAAATAGAATTGTTTCCAATTTTTTGAAACTAATTATTTTATAATAAAGCGATTGATGCCACATTAAAATGTAAAAAAAAAAAAATGTACAATTTATTCTAGTTGTTAGTTTTAGTTACTATTTTGCGATATAGTAGGTAACTTCAATAATAATTTTTTTAAACAAAACACTATAATGTTGGAAATTTTTAAAATGTTCATGCGAAGAGCAAGGAATTAAAAAAAAAAAAAAAAAAAAAAAAAAAAAAAAAAATTTGTTTTGAAAACATTCTTCTATGCATTTACAAGTTTTATTTAAGTAATAATCATCGTTGGAACAAATTTAATTTGTCTTCATATTTGAAACTTTGTATACTACATGACTGAAATAATTTTTTTTATTTTACACTTTCATTATCTTTTATTAATTAATGCATAGGATGATAAGTTCTTTTAAAGTGTAACTAATTAAAGAGTCTATTTATTTATTACGCCTTTCAACATTTTGTTTTATTAGTTATTTCATGAAATGAC
Source organism: Argiope aurantia (assembly GCA_026543865.1). Lineage (NCBI taxonomy): Eukaryota > Metazoa > Arthropoda > Arachnida > Araneae > Araneidae > Argiope > Argiope aurantia. The sequence goes on from JAPMOR010102787.1 coordinate 11,305, forward strand.
AGAATTTTGCATATTAACGAAAACATATGTAAAACCAGCTTTGAAGAAAAAGTTGTGAAATTCTTCAATTACTTTTATTCTTCATAATTTCAGGGAAATTTTTATCTTTGCTCAAGATTTCTTTGTCTACGCCACGCCACGTCAAGGCGAGAGTAGAGTAGTGTGCCAAATAGAAAAAAAAAAAAAAAAAAAAAAAAAAGAGTATGAGAATGTATTTTAATCTTATATACATTTTGAAAGAAATCTGACAACACGGCATTTTGGTTCCATGAAAATAAAGTAGTCCTCGCAATTTAAAGGTTAAAGTTGCAATGAATCCGGAGTTCGAGTGATTAGGAAATTACTTTCAGAACGTATTGATTAGAAATGGATACATAAAAATTAATGTTCGTCTAAGGAAGAAAAAGGAAAAAGCTATAGAAATAACACATTTTTCTTTTTTATGATATCAGATTTTATTATGTGAATGAAGACTAATAAATTCTTTTTTGCGCATTATATGAATTTATATTATAAGGAATCACATTTTATGAGAATTCGTTAAGTTCTTAATTATGTATTATTAACTAAAAGCCTTTGGCAACCAGCTGGTTATCGCCGGGATTATTGACGTTGCTTAATTTTAGATAAATCTCTTATGCATGTTTTTAGATCAAGCATATCGAACTAACAATGATTGTCTCTGCATCGTGGTAAATATAACATCCAAACTAAATAAATAAATTTCTAATTATACATTTTTTTTTTTAGTATTAAGAGGAATAAGTTTCTTGTCTGATAAAAAATTGATGACATTCAACTTGAATCAGTTTAAAAACTAATCTTTGTTTCTGGGAGATTTAAATAATACTTTCTTCCTGAAGAGAGAAAAAACAAACAAAAAATAATAAAAATAAAAATATCAATATTCTTTTTTACTTTATATTTTCAAAATCAATTTTATACTTCTGCAATATTTTTTTTTTCGCTTTAAATTTTGCGTTGCCACATAAATGCAAGGCTTGTATATTTGCATCACTGGAACTTGACTCTTGTTTCATACCTATTTTCGAAATGCTTCTACCTGTCAGAACAATAGCAAGGCGCGCGTCATTGTCACCTGATGGATGATGTCAATTCCTTTCTCCTTAACTTATTTGATTCCACTAATGAGGCATTCTTTATAAACAATCGCATTGTTCATTAGTGTTTTGTCACCATAATAGACTTTACGACAGACCCATCCCTTAAGCCATGAATACATTACTGTCGCTAGGCCACTGAATCCAAAATCTTTGTTAATAATAAAGGTTTGGTTATATTAACGTCCCGTTTTGAAGCAACACTAGGGCTATTTTGGGACGGACCTCGTAATTTTGAAACACGGTCAGTTTTCGAGGACGACACCTGAGCTGGCACCTTCCTCTCCACACCACACCACACCAGCGGGAGGACGTTTGGTCATGACGGATTTAACGTGCAACAGACCCCCTTACACGACGGTTCTTCGGTGGAATCGGGTCACGAACCTGAAACCCTCCGGTTCCGAAGCCGAGACCTTACCACCAGGCCACCGCGGCCCCATTAATAATAAAGGATAATGTGAGAATCTGTTGCCGCTCTACTATCCAGAGCGTTTGACTAGAACCATCAAATTCGGCTATCATATATATAATTTGGAACGTTGGAATGAGCACCTTGGAGCGATTTTTTCGAAATTTCGATTAGTTAAAAGCTAAACGCGATTTTGTGTTTTTCTTAAATAACTCCCCCCCCCCTAAATTTTTTTTTTATTACTCACTTAAATAACACTATGTTATGTAGCATTATTACTCCCCTTAAATAACACTATGTTTTTATGTTTTTTTTAATAACTCCCCCCCCCAAAAAAAAACTTTTTATTACATCATTTCCAAAATTTGACAGATTTTCTTTTCAATGTTTCCGATACTCTTTGTTTTTATATTTTTTTGTATTTTTAAATATTTGAAGCGTATTTTACAACATGATATTTTATTGTTGGAACAAAATTGAAATTTTTTTTTCATTGTTGCTAGTGGAATAGAGAAAGTCGTTAAGATGTAATTACACGAAATATTTAAATAAAATTTTTTTACAATCATTAATACTAAGGAAACAACTAGTCACCAAAGGCGATTGAATTCTGAGTATAATAGTGTGTACGAAATAATGTAACGCTTATTACTATTTCTGCTGAGAATCTTAATCTATTTAAGCCATTATATTCATACTTGAAAAGCATTTTTTAAAAATTTAAAGTAGATCAGAAATTCTAGCACGAAATATCATTGCATAATAGATAACGTTTTAGGATTGATTAGAGGAAATTAGAGGAAAAATCGTAAAGGAATAAAACTAGGATTATCGAAAGGTTTATTTTTTGAATTATAAAACCGAGCAAATTTTTTTTAATGCGTTCCGAAGTACTACATTTTTGATTAATATTTATTTACAAATCTAAGTAAAAACTGAAAAATCACTTTTAATAAACACTAACATCCAGTTAGAAGGGGTGGTCTCCACAAAATTTTCTCGTATACTTGCTGAGCTAATTCTCCTCTCCCTCTCCATTCTTGCATACAATTGTAAATCTTTGACAGGGCCGTAAATACCGTAAGTGCTCACATTTTTATTTTTGCAGTCCCTTATATGAATTACGTGATTCATAGTATTAAAAAAAAAAAAGTCGTAACCAACTTCAGTTACGAAAGAGCCTATTTGGCGATTAATCGATGGGATACGATTAATATACAAATACCAAAATATCGAATATTAAAATTAATTCCGAACGCAGTGTAAAGCGTTTATGAGATATCGTGTTGGCAGGTATAACGGGGAAAATGTGTGCTTCAGACTGCGGAAGGCCTGAAACGTAGAGATTGGTTAAAATCGCGATTTAGAATTTTTTTTATGATTATAATGATTTCTTTTTGTATACTACGTATAACAGCACTAAGTAAAAAATCATCAACGGCCAAATTTGGTAGTTGTCGCAACGCTATACGGCAGCTGTGTCTCCAACAATCTGCCTCATAGGGAGATGACTTTTAATTGTTCTTATCGCATTATACAATTTAAAGATAGAATGCTTGTCTATAAACATTATCATGTTAATTTAAAATGTCAGGCTAGCTTCGCATGTGATTTGGAGACAAATCAGATATAAGTTATTCGCCCTAAGCCTATCGCCAAAGAAAACAGACGCTTGCTGAATTGAAAAAGCTGTCATTAGAGATCTATGGCGCCATCTAGTGGTCAATGATCTCCTTATTTGTTTAACTAAGAAAATTCAGTCGGATTACTATAACATTAAATGTAATAATATAAATAAAATAATATAAATGTAATAATATAAAT
>JAPMOR010102801.1:3462-75755 GCA_026543865.1 Argiope aurantia
AAAAAAAAGATATAGGATATCGAGACGATACATTAACTCATCATTATTACGCAATATCTCTAGAAAACAGAGTTCACAGGTGGGAGTGTGATGCATTGTTGATTCTGTATGAATTGATGAAGTAGTTAGTCGCCGTGAAATTTCAAATGAAATAAAAATTGGGGAATAAGTACTTGTGATTAGGTTTGGGAAATTGCATTATTATTATTTTTTTCATATAAAATGTACAGTGAAATAGTGTTTTCGAGATTTCCCCTCATAAATGGGATGATATTGAGTTCAGAGAAACGATTAATGACAATTACGACAATTTATATATTCACAGATCGTGCGCTTTTTCTTAATTACCATTAATTAGGGATGGGTGACTGGTTCTTTGTGGTCTTGCCAATTATTTTAAATTTATTTTTGACATGCAAGGAAATTTATTAATTTCTGTTTGTTCAGATTGCTAATTTATTGGACAACTTAAGCCTATGTAGCAAGGCTTTCAGCGCTGTAGGAGGGGACGTCAGCCTCTACAAGGATATCGACCACAGACTCCTCGACAGAGCCTTCCAAACTTATGTGAAAGGATTGGAAAAAGGAATCAGTTCCTACAATTTGGCTTTCAGACGCCTCAAAGAGGAAGTTGGTAAGTCCATTTTGATTGTTATAAATCTGAGGTATATTTTACTAGATTATAGATACAGAGTGTTTCTATAATTATGAGACAAACATTAAAAGTAGTTTAAGTAAACGGAAAACAGTGAAAGCAATCTCCTCAGCACTTTCTGGCTCAAATTAAACTGTTATCCCCCTCAACCCGCTTAAAATAGCGAATTTAAAGAGAATCAAGAGTACACAGATTTTTATTTTCAGATGCGCATATGAGAGTCTTATGCTTCGTAATATAGTAAACAAAACGAGCACGCATTTCAGAAGTTTATTTTGGAAAAGGATTAAGATCAAAAGTCGAATTACAATTGTAGTAACAAGATTCAAATTGTAACAAAAATCTATAGTAAATTCTCTTCGAATTGATATTGCTCGTGATCGATCAACAATATATTTATTACATTACATTACCCTCAATTGGTGATCAGCTTGCTACTATTGACTTTACAGGTTGCTAAGTAACTAATATTGAATGCATTTTTTTAAAAAAAACATTTCATCTTTTATGTGGTATGCTTGAAAAATATAAATGTAATTAAATTAGTTTATTGCAAATTAAGAAGTGCATATGTTACAAAATAAAAGCGGAAATCTTACTTAAAAGTTAAAAACACGCGATTGATTGTTTTAATCAATGAATTTGAATTTCATCATAATACTTAAAGATTTTGATTAGATTAAATAACATATTAAATTAAAATTACTATTAAAATTATAGGAAAAATTGTATGGATCTGGAATTGATATTAAGCGAGTAATTTTTGGAGTCTTAAAACAATACAAAGACCATTTTTGTAAGATAATTGTTTTGGAACATATGAATAGCAATTTCTCCTGGTCAGTAATAACGATTGTCTATTTGGCGATGAGTAAGTATATTTTTACGCTCGGTTAAACTTTTGGTTGGAAACGTATTTTCATATCTTTTCCTTTTGATTAAATGGACTTTTTGATGGTACGGCGAACACCAATTAGAATATTTCCAATAACATATGCAGTTCCACTAATTAGGTAAGCAAAGCGTTCGTGAAAACGTTCAATGCAAATATCTGAAAAGGTCATATAGTGATTTATTAATTGTTGCCATTCGACAATAAGTAATATGAGCGATTTTGTGACAAGTACATTAGCGTTTTATATACATATATTTTTAAACGAATGCAAAAAAAGATGTAAAGATATGTGTGGCCATCGGGATTTCCAGTTACATCATTTCCATAAGATTCGCTATTATACTGCTGGGAAATGAAACTTATCCGAAACAAATATTTTTTTTCATCTGTAACAAAATTAATAATTCTTCCTATGAAATGAAGAAGAAATAATAATTTTCTTTTTGATTTCTAAACTAAACCTTCCTTGTTTAAAAATTATTTTAGTATCAATTTAAAATCTATTTGTTATCATAATTTTATTTAGACTATCAGAAAATTTGTATGCTAAAAACTGTAGTCATTTTCAAAATAATCTTTGCAGCCAAAAACTTTTTATATAATTTTGTAAAATCAAATCATTGCTGATTACAAAATTTAAATCTTAACAAGTTGACTGCCGTGACTTTGCTATGACATTCACGTGATAGCAAAAGTTCTCAGTCAATGTAGAATTTTATGCGAATAGAACAAGCCTATTTTTAGTTTATATCAGCTTGTTTTAACACGTGAATCGTCTGTGATTCATGCATGCTATGCAATTAGATATTTTCTTCTATACTACAATTAAGAGAGATCAAATAAGTAAGTATCTATGGCAACGAACGTGCTAGAAAGAAAGAAAAAACCTTCTAGAACACGGCGTCTCAGCATTTTCAAAGTATGAAAAGGCTTAATATTTTTAAAAAAATTTTTAAAATACGAAAAGGCTTAGTATTTTTTTTCTATTATTATCTTATGATTCTGAATGTAATTCTCTTCCAATAATACTCATTTCTTTTTGATGAACACCATTTTATTTTCGGACACCTTTTTTTTTGTGCCTCTTGAAGTAGACTGTTACAGATTAGGACACCACTCACAATTGGATGCCACGTCTAGATCTCCGAATCATTCATTCTTACACACACTACGTTCAGATACAAAAAAGAATTAACAAAAACTTTGTACTCGACAGATACGCCATCTATCGGCGTGAAGCTGTAACACTGAACTTTCAGGCTTTTATATCCTTATTGTATCTCTAAAACATAAGTAGTTCCATCTGCCATAATTCCACAGAGCAGATAAGCATATAACTAATTCTAAAGGACTGTGTACGAAAATTGTCAAAATTAAACGGCGTATTGCCATAACCAAAAAGCATTGAAAAGACTTTAAAATACTTACAAGTGTAGCGGTTACAATTACTGCCTTCTCCTTTCTTCATAGGTGGCACTACTAGAGCCACCTATCAAGAGCCATGTTTTCCCATGATTCCTCATTCTTGTCTCTGGTGTTGTCCTTGCTTGCCGTGTGTATTTGTTCTATGCCTTGTTCTTCAATATGCTTGTGTTAAATGTTTGTGCCGTGGAACTTAACCCGCTAATAAAAAGTAGTTCCTGAAACTGAACTCATTCTTTCATCCATGGCATAACACATAATAAAGAGTCTCGTCCCTCTATACAGGTTAGAAATGACTTGAAAACTTTTATGAAATATTTTGAAGATCTATATAAATTTCTGACAACAGTCAGTATTTGATTTAATATTAACGTTCAAAAATGAATTTGTTTTTTTAAAATAAGAAATGAGTTTCAACTTTGTCGATTTTCCAAATGCAAGTGAATTTTTGCAAAGAATATGCATTTAAATTTATTTCCAACATGTAATCTGCTCCAAAAATGTTTGAAATCTTGCGAAAAATGGCTTATCAAACACAGCAGTATTTGAATAGAATAAAATGTTTGAAGAAAGTCACACTCTGAAATATCATACATTTTATCTAATTATCAGTTCAGGAAATTGGTGCTTAGCATGTGATTACAGTTTGAAAATAGAAAAAAATTAAAGAACAAGTTCCTGCATAGAAAAAGATATGGTCTGTGGCGAGATAACTCATGGGTTTTCCCCCACAATAATGCCGTTTCCCCTTTTCATAATGCCGCTATTTTTTGGGAATTTTCGACAAAAAAATGAAATAAGACTACAAGCTCAGTATTCATTAGATATATTTTTATTTTCTTAATTCTATGGTTAAACTTGCCACTTTAGGGTTACTATTTTGAATGCCAGCGTCCTGGCATAGGGGTAGTGCGTCTTCCCTGTGATCTGGGTTCGAGCATAGTTGTTCATCTGTTCTATTCGTGAGATGTGCCCCCCTGTAAAAAGGGGTTGTGCAAGCGAATGCGATGCGTGAGTAGCTAAGACGTACTCCTGGCCTTAGTTGGCGCTACTAAAACAAGAATCGCTCCCTTGGCTTAAAATCGCTAACTTCGTCAGCGGGCTTGTCCATGGCAAGTGCCAATAAAAACAACAACTATTGCGATGCATCGCATTGATGCAATAAAAAAAATTCATGGCTACCAATCTGACCCTATTGATGCGATAAAATTCGTAGTTGACCACTTTGAATTTATTAATGCAATAAAAAAAAATCGTGGCTACCATTTTGAGTCTACTGATGCAATAAAAAGAAGTTTCATGAAAACAGTTTTAAAATATTATATAAGGACTGCAAAACTGTTGACAGAATTGTATTACATATAAAGAAAATTACCTTAAAGGAGAGGTAACAATATTCCCGATACTTTTTGATAGTACAATGCCTTATTTGAAAAAAAAAGAATGGGTTTTGAAATAGTTGTTGAAATTAAAAAGAAACTATCTGATTTACTGTACTACTAACAAATTTTAATTTTTTCAACGATATTTGCACCATCACAGTGTAATGACAAAAATTGCCATCACTCAATAATCCGTTCATAACATTGTGACCTACCAGCGAATGATTTTAAGTTTTACAATGGACATGTAGGACAACTTATTGATGACCTGTTAATGAGCATTATATTCACTTACTGAAATTATCAATTACCAGAAGAAAATTTAATTTTTAAATAAAGCAAATTAAGCTAATTTTACCATTAGGAGAATTTAGACAATCATCCAGGGGAGGGGGCAGATAACTTTAATTTCGTAAAGCTTCCTTTTTAGAAATCTATTAAAAAATAATATTTATACAGCCATGAGTAATCAAATTTAAACTATAAAATGGTTTTAAAATTTAGCTTAAAATGTTTCTTTTTGTAATTAGAATGAGTATTTTTTTTACCTTTCTAAAGCATATTGTAGTTAAATAATATTGCAATTCATCTATCTTTTATCAATATGAAAATAGTCAATATTTAATTAATCATTAATAATAATTATCATTATAAAGTATAATTATTAAAGTAAAAAGTGACTAATCATTATTTTTGTATTTAAATTATTTGTCTTGCATTAAATACAATGCTGAAATTTCAAATATTTCGGAATAATAAAATGTTTACGAATATATTTAAAACATTCACTTCATCAATAATAAGAACAAAGCATTTCTGTTGCTGAACTTCTAAAGAAAATTTATCAAAATTTGATGGACATAACATTATTTTTATTTCCAGCAAGATGACAGAACTTACTGCTTTTATGACTTTTTTAGTCCATTTACAGTAAAATTCAAACTCAAAAACATTTCTTTGCAAAAATATATTGACTGAAATTTGATAGGAGTCTTTAACTTTCTTTAATTCTTTCACTTACAGTATTTGTGATGCTTATAAGAATATTAAAACCTTTATTAACTTAATTTTTTATTGTTATATTCAATTAGTTATTAGAAATATTTACATAAATACTACCAAAAGTTTATTCGCATCATAGCTAAAATTTAACTTTTTGTGTTCCTATTTACTGAAAAATATTCCCTTTATTTTTTAATCTAATAGTGCAATTGAGTTTAATTTTAATGAATTAATTTTTAGTGTAATAATAAATTAATGTATTTTTTTGCATCTCCAAATTGTTGCACAAAGTTATATATATAAAAAAGAATAGATATATATATTTTTTAAATATATGAAAGTTTAATCTGAAAAAATAATAAAAAAATAATAGTATTACGCTCAATTTTTAATTAAAATCAATTTATGAAAAGTATTATTTGATCAAACTTTATTTACTGCAAATTTTTATTCTTCAAATTAAAATAATATCTGCTAGTAAATTTGTTAAACAATTATTAAATCATTTCGAATTAGTAAGGAAATAAAGTAAAAGTACAAATATCGGATATATGAGTCAATGTTTACAACAAGTTGAAGTGCATGAATATATAAAGCGATAGAAAATATGATAAATCGTGTACAAAAATTCAGGTATTTAATTAAATGTTCTCGGAGAGGAATTTAAGTATGAAGATATTTTACAATGTGAAAAAAGTTTAATTATACTAATGAGTGCTAATTTATAAAGTAAAAAATAAGCATCTTTTTCTTTTTTAAAAGAATTAAAAGTATAAGAATACCCTTTTTTACCAAATTAATGCTTGTCGAAAAAACTTTTATCCTAAAAATGTCTCTAAAATAAATTTATATTATGAGAAATCTAGGCACTATATAATGTGCAAAATAGAAATTGTACCTGAGCTTGCTTTATTAACTATGCAAAATGAAATTTATTCAAAAGCACTAAAGGTTAATTATAATGCATTAACTAATTTGTAACTTATATAATTTAAAATTCATTATAATATTTTGCAAAAACATCTACTGCTGATAAAATTATATAATTACAAGCATTTTTTAGTTTTAGAATTATTTTTTAGTAAAGAAATTTTAATTAAATAGTATATTTTGTTAAATTAATTTTTATTAAAGTTTAAGTTCGAAATTATATTTTTTTAATGTTTTTTCATCAATCTTTTTTATATTGTCATTGATATGCATTAACTAATTTTGTTGAACAATAAAATATAATCCAGTATAGGGTTTGAAATATAAATAATTTACTCCACAATTGATATATATTTTACCCTATTTCGCCGAATAATCTACATTTAAACAAATTACAACAAAAATAAATAATTGCATTATATCATAAAATGAATATTCTTCGCCTCATGCTGAATATTGTTTGACATGAATTCATTCAAATATATGGTATGCTGATATTTTTTGCAAGAAAAGATCATACTAAGAAAACAGTAACTTTTTTTTTCCATAACAATTTAATTGTAAACAGAAAAAAACAACAACAACTTAGCTTTTCAAGTACGAATGTGCATTAAGTACAAATCACAACAACAAAATTATTCGCCAGAAAAGTTCCTCTACAATATCCTGCATATTTCTTTTCAAAATTAAAGCATATTTTGTATTCAAAGTTTTGCACATTTTTTCGCTTAGGCCGTAATAATTACGATATCTCACTGAGATCTGTATAGAATACAGCCTTCATATTCACAAACATCACTTTTATGCCCCGAATAGAAGCACTCGAGACACTTAGGATTCCTTTCCTCGACGAACACACCCCCATACAATCCTTTCACTTCGATTCCAAAAGGCAAATCAGACACCCGAACGTTACTTTTAAGAAACAGGTCGAACTTCCTTTCATTGGTGTAAACATGAAACCAACCTCTGAAATTATTCCTGATGAGCTCTGTCTTGACCACAGTACCGTACTGGCTGAGGATGGACACTATGTGTGAGCTGTCCACTTCAAGAGGTATGTTGCGAACTTTTACCGTCACACATTTTGAGGGCACGCGAACTAGCCGGCAGGAATGACCTTTAACCTTGAGACCTCTGAATCTGGAACTCTTCATGAACTTAACGAAATTCTCCATGGCGAAAGTGGATTTGAAGCTTAGAATATAAGCATGGTTCAGGAAGGTCGGTCCTAGATTAAACACTTCATTGCGGCGAACTACATGGAACAGGGCATTGACCACATCACTCATGTTGTAAGGTGCGCCTTTCGGGTCACATCTGAGAACCAGCGTCGATGACCAGTCCACATCGCCGGGGAAATTCAAACTGTCCAAGTCATCCAGTTCTCCTTCTGAAGATGAACCATTAGCTGCAGCCTCGTTACTCATCCTGCCTATTGAATTTTTTTCCAATAATTTCTACCTGATTAACATTTAACTTTCAGCAGGGAGAATGGTGGTCCTATTTCACTGAAGAAATTGGGAGAAATAGACAAGCCGGCGGTGCTTTCTGTTATCAGCGCGTGCGTAGTTTGTAGGTCGGTGTGTACACGTATTCTGGCGAAGCGGTGCTGTTATCTTATCCACGAAAGAACAGTTCCTCCCAATAAATGCGATAAGACGAGCGCAGAGCATTATGAGTCGAGTGTTGCTGCATCATTCAACGGGAGCCTAGTTTCGATTATTTCACCATTTTTTAATACTTTTTTTCTGCTTGAGATAAGTTTTGAGGTTTTATCTCAGTGTGAAAGTAGACGCGTTGAATAAATCGTTAGAAAAGATTGCTTTTTTTTTTAAACGGTTGAATATAGGAAGTGATTAATTTCCTGCTGTATCAAAATGTATTCGTTTCCATGCTTATAGTTGAAAGTCGTTGTTTGTTGCCGGATATTTCTTGCAATAAAAAATATAGATAATGATTAATGCTGGATATATTTATTTCTTTTAAATATGCGACGAAAAACGGCTGTTTATTTTTCTGGAAAAAGTACGTCAATTACTTTATGATACATTGATACAATCCAATTACAATCTGGAAGGATAGGAAGACAAATTAAAAAGTTTATCTTACATTTTTCAGTTAAATATAACGGTAGAGAGTATTAAAATAAAGTCTTCACCTCTAATGCCATTTAGTCAAGCTTTGTCTCTAATTCAAGTCCTGGAAATATTTTTAAAACCAATATTTGGGAAAATTCCGGGCACAGATTGGTGTATCTTCTTTGAGACAGACAGTCGATGGAGTTGTCTAAATTGGAGTTGTTCTTATATGATAGTAATATTCAAATGTTCTTAACTCATTTAGCTTTTAATCACAATAGAGTGGTCCTTTCTTATTTAAAGTTATTCGACTTTGGCCACCAGCAAGTTCACTGGAAATATTGATTATATGTAATTCTTTAAATTGTGTATATATAATTTCATGCCCATGAAATCGCCAATTTATCAGACATTAAAGGCGTGTTGTTTTCTTTCTTGTATTTGTTCTGTTTATTGGATTCATGAACCTTTCTAATGGTGATTAGTCCCATGACATCATGGCATGGAACATAAATGTCTGGTACATTTATCTTTTAAATTTCGTGGTATTGTACCTTCAATTTTTTTAAAATCCGTCCTATAAACTACAGATATTGAAAAAAATCTCTCATTTTCAGTTTTCAGCAATGAGAGGAAATCAAACGATCAGATACTTGATGAAGTAATGAATACTATTTGAATTTTAGGGCAGCAATGTAATCTAAAGCTAGAAATTAAGCAAAAAATATTCTTTAAAATTGCAAAAACTGCTTATAAAAAATAGGTGTTTTTAAAAAGATAATTTTTGAAATTTTGAAACGGTGTAAAATGTATTTTTGTGCAGTTATATTTTCGCAAGTAATCGCTGAAAAAAAATCAAAATTCAGCTTAATTTTTTATCAATTAAAATTTCAAGCAGAAGCATATTGTCAACCTCCAAGGTATACATCTGCCAAATTTAGTTTGTGTAGGTGAAATGGTTTGGCCTATTCATCATTATTATTATTATAGAAAAGGTAATTTTCAGTTCCTTTTTGTACACTGATATTCCACATTTGTGTGCGAAAACTCCGTAACTGCTTTAATATTCCGTATTTTTGTATTAATACATGGAATATTAGTACAAAATTGCGGAATATTTGTACTAACGCATTTATGTAAAGATATTCGATATACCCGTATTTGTGTATTAGTAATTCGACATTTATGTAGAAAATTTTCATATTCGCACTAATACCTCATATTTTATTATACTATGGTTCATATTTGAGTATTAATATTCCTTATTTATTTTCAAATAATGCGTATTTGTTTATTAACATTCTGTATATATGTACAAATAATGTATGTTTGTGTATTAATATTTCGTATTTATGTATTAATACTCCGTACTTATGTTTGTGTGCTAATATTTCGTATTTGTGATAACCCTTCACATTTGTACTCTAATATTCGTATTTGTGCTCTAATATGCCATATGTACTAATGTATACTAATATACTATATTTGCATAAATAATTTGTACTTTCATATTAATATTCATATTTGAGCTAATTGTGTACTAATAATCTGTATTTGTTGTCTGACTCAAATTTCAAAGAAAAATATAAAATATATAAAAACAACTGATATATAAAACTAATATATAAAAACAACTAATATATGAACTATATAAAACAAAATTTTTAAAAGCAATTCCTACTTAGGTCAATAAAATTTTTTTCTATTTTAGTTACTTTTTATTAAATAATTACAAAATTAGTGACAAACTTCGCGACCATTTGGCGACGGATTTGGCGACCAAATAAAAATTACTGGACAAATTTAATTAATTAATATTTGAAAAAAAAACTGTATTAACATCAAGTGTCATCTACTACAAGTTTAAAAGAATGTATTTGAACTTGAGTGGATGGATAAAAAGTATTTTATTAACGATTGAAAATTTGAACAAGATATATAAATATATATAGGGAGAGTGTGTGATCTAATAGTAGGAATTGAAAAAAGATTTTCAAGTTTCAGAAACAGCTTTAAATCTTAAAAATTTGATGCAAAAAAAAAATGAGAATTTAAAACTTCTATTCGATTTAATGAAATAGAAAACCGAAAATCCATATTTAATGACGTAATATGACAAAACAGATTAGAAAATGTCATATTTATATTCTTATATATCTGTTTTATTTAAGAGTACATTCCAAGAAAAATATAAGAAAATTTTATAAATTTCACTAAATAGACCATAAGATATAGATCATTAAAAATAACGCAAAAAAAAAAAAAAAAAAAAATTAAACTATTACATAAAATTTTTATTTATCAAATTTTTTTTACAAGTTCTATTTGAAATTAATGTTTCCACACCCACAGATTCAAGAGGAAAAATTCTTTTTTGTTACCATTTATAGATTTTAAGAGACTTGTTATTGGATAGCAAAAACACGAATATATTGAAAATTTGACAAAAAAAAAAAAAAAAAAAAAAAGGCGTAAAACAAAATAAAAATAACCAAAGAATAAAATATTACGGATAGAGGCGTTGAAAATAAATAGCATTTACTTTGAATAAATCATTAAAGAATATTATTGAGTAACGTTGCTACGGGCAACGGGTTATCATATGTCGACTTTTAAAAAAAATAAAGAAAGAAACCATGCGCTTCGAGGGAAATGCCAAGGTCGAATTTGTGCTTGATGTCTACTAAGAAAAGATAAACAAAGCACAATCTTTTAAATACAACACTTTATTACGACTAGGGGCAGTGGTCTTCCGAAACCTATCCCGCATGCTCTCTAATAAACTTGTCACACCAGAGAAAGTCTTCCTTGGCATTGGCGTACAACAATCATGAAATAGCAACTTTGGGTGTGAATTTAGCATTTTTATTGAATCTGATCCTTGGCGCGTTTTTTGGCGATTAATAATTAATTTGTGTTTTAGACACGCTTTACACACTGGAATTGAAACAAAAATTTGACACAAAACTGCACTTGTAGCTACAGAATTCCATATCAAATTTGATATATTTATGTCATTGTGTTTCTGAATCATCACGGTTACATGTTTCTGAAAGTATAGACAGACAGACAGTCAACACATAATTGAATCTGGCTCAAAATTTAATCTGTATCTATCTTAAAGATATTAAATCTATACACCGAATCTTATCTATCTAGTTCTCTTCGTTTTGTAATTATCGTGTTAACTTATATTTGAATAGCCGGACAGTCGAACTTCCTCTGAACAGATTTTACTCAAAATTTCATAGAAATCGGCAAAATTGGTGTAAATACCGTATTCTAAATTCCAATCGTCAATCACAAAGTGGTTTTGAGTTATCATTGTCACAAATAGTTTAGTTTAGTTATATTAACGTCCCTTTGTAAAGCAACACTAGGGCTATTTTGGGACGGACCTCGTCGTTTTGAACCGCGGTCAGATGACGAGGACGACACCTGAGTTGGCACCCCCTCTCCACACCACACCAGCGGGAGTAGTTTGGTCTAACGGATTTAACGTGCAACAGACCCCCTTACACGACGGTTCTTCGGTGGAATCGAGTCACGAACCTGAAACCCTAATGCTCACAAGCCGAGACCTTACCACCAGGCCACTACGGCCTATTTTCACAGATAGATAGATGGGGACATTTAACAAAATTGCGTTTTTCGAAATCAGGGAAGTCTGAAAAGTGGAGATTCGTCAAAATCTTGATTTCGACACTTTTGACAATTACTATATTTTCTCTATACTATATGTGTACGAGAAAGTGAAAAAATCCAAAATCATAAAACACTAATAAATATTGTAATTCTTATCAGATAATCATTTTTATAACAGATGCCAACTGCGAAAACTCTTTTCTGCACAAAATTCGGGGACTTTTGCGAGTCTATGACCACGAAGTGCACGAGCAAGGGACCGTGGAAGATCTGCAGAAATGCCAAGATCTTTGCACCAAGGACGAGAATTGCAGAGCAATTGGTTATGCAGAGCAACTTGATGAGTTGGATCTAGAATCGGGATTGTATCTGAAGAAAGAGAGACAGTAAGTTCCTTTTTCTTTCATTTTCACATAATTTTGTTTAGCTTGACTTGTTTCATATTTGTAAAGTCATATCACTGACTCTCCAAACCGCCTCGAAGGCACACGGATACAAAACTGAATGACCCGACCGCCGCTATAGCAACATTGGTGGGAAATATGGTTGAGTCCTAAGGGTCATCACCGGCCACGGTACAACCCTTCCCAAAGGAAGTGCGTCCCGTCATCGATGGGAGGAGCAAACCCCTACCATTTCGTGTACCCAGAAGGTTGGCGAATACCAACCAACATGCCAGAAGCTTCTCATCCCAATTTCGAGGTGTCCCTGGGGGGGGGGAGACTCATATTTGTAAAGATGAAACTTTGTAATCGCATTTTCTTTCACTTCTTGATACACTAGTTTTGAAACTTTATACTCTCAGTCGATGCAATCTACTCTTGGCTAGTTTAATAACTGAACTAAGCTGAAACAGGTAGGATACGCGGCTTATGACATTAAAAATATCCAAAACTGTTAAGACTTTAAAAATAACCACACACATACCCAACACACATTTTTCTTTGTTTTCTTTCTTAGCTTATAAATTTAGAATCAAGAAAAAAAAAGTTGCTAACCAAATCTGAGAGCTCCCATTTCCAAGCCACCTAAGGCTGGTCACAAGATATTAATTTCAATTAACTTGATTACAATACATTAATTTCAAAACATAATTATTAATTAATCGATTGATTTAATGAAATTGAGGTTCATACAAGTGGCGCCATCTATTAGTAAATCAAAAATCATTTTCAATATTTTATTAATTAAATGCAGAAAGTTTAAAATTATATCAACAAAGAATAAATATCAAAAACTGATTAACAAAAAATAATTTCCAATTTGAGTTATTGTCAAATCAAAAAATTCGAACTTGAACTTTATGAATCACTAGTTTTTAAATCTCAAAGTGCATGCAAAATAAAATAAACATGTTTTATTTTTTATTTCCATGACATTTATATGCGAACATGATAATCTGATGTTGGTTTTTTAGTCATAATCTGTAAATTCATGTTCAGTTTTGGACCAGTTTCGAAGTAATTCTTTTTTAAATCCAAAACTCGATTTATTCTTTGTCATTCATTTATTAATTAAATTTCAATAATAATTATAATTGAATTCAATTATAATTTAAATTTAAATCATTTAATTGTTTTTTGCTTCATAATAAGAAAAATCGATTATTCATTTTTGATACAAAATTTCATATAGATCAAAAGATGACTTCATACAAAATAACTTTTGTTAATCGAAGTCGTCACATTTTATATGATTATAAATATACAGAAGGACAAGCAATCATCTTGATGACGGTCATAGGCTATTTGTCATTCTGATGATGAGACTATGTACAAGATTTCATCCATCTAGCTCCGTCCATTTTTGAATTATTTTGTTCATATGCGATATGGAAGACCGGGAAAATAGACTTCCCTAAATTTTGACATAAATCAATACATTTGGTGTAAAGACCGTCACCAACATTAGCATTAACCCTGCAGCTGCTTATCCCACGATGAATGGCAATCAGACCATTCTCAATTGCATCCCGAGTTTTTCTCAGTTTAATGTGTTTATTTTTACAATTATAATTTTTAATTAATTAATTTAGGTTAGATTATAAGCAGCTAAAAATGACTACAAGAATGAAGCTAAATCACAAAAGAAAATAAATGCTTTAACATTCATAAAGAAATAAAATCTAATATAAAAATAACTCCATAACTAATTTTTATGGAGTATATTTTATCAGAGTCTTTCTTCTATAATTTTGTTTCGACATTTATAATTTTTATATAAAAAAAATATTATTTTCCGTTTAATACTATGCACAAAAGATGTCAAACTCAAAAGATGCCACAGGCCAATCAAACATCATCGACAAAAATCTCAAAATTAAAATAAAAGTGAACCTTTAATTTTTATAGAAACATATTTATTCAAAAATGCAGTATAAAATAAGAACTAGTACCACTGCTAATTTAATATTTTTTTCTCGACATTCGGCTTTCCATTTCTTTAGTTATCATTTCTATTTCTGGGATATCTTGTCCGCAGCGATTGATTTCAAAATTGATCCATGGTGAATGTCAGTAATACTGGTTCTAACACGAGAATTATTTCCTTTCACTAATGAAATTAACTAATGAGATGCTTCGATGTAACAAGAATACTAGTCGGTCTTTGTTGAATGAGGTAACTCATTCATAATTATGTGCATTTGAAATTAAATCAAATGTAAATTAAAAATTTAATTGCATTTTGTTATATGTACAAGATTGCAAACATTATGAACAGCGAGTTTGACTCTCTTGTAGCACTAATAAAGTGGTGTAGCAGTTGCATTACACTTATCTTCTCTTTTGGATACTAGATGGCGATACCTGATTAAGCCATCCCATATGTAATCCATAATGCATTGCGATTGTAATGAGAAGGAGATGTGACGCTGAACTGTGAAGCGCGCGCGTAAATGTCTTGTCTTTGTGTTTGTAATTATTTAGTGTGTGAATGTGATTATTAAAGAAATGTTTCCAACAACATTCGTCCTGTTGCTTCCTGCACAGATCATAATAATCCACATACCACCACAGTAGTGATTTAAAAAACTTTTCTTCTATTTATTACCTGCCACCTTTAGTGACCAGCTTGTTTGGCTTTCCAGGCTGCTAAACTATATAAATAGGGAATGCATTTGCTTAAAATGCCCCCTTATTATTTTAGATAATGAAAAATATTAATTTAATGGAATCAAAACACTTCAAATTACTGCCACAGATAAAATAATTTTTTTAAAAAATTATTGCATAGAAAGCATTTTTTTTTGTCTTAATCTTAACACTGGCAAAAGCATGAAGCTAAATGTTCTGATGAATTAATTAAATTATTTTGAATTTTAACCTAATATATACATTTCTATATACATACAGATTATGCATTAAATCATGTTAAAATTCATTAAAAGTACAGGAAAATATGTACAGGTGCCATCGAAAATACATTTTTTTGAGTTTTAAGGTGGTGTAAAAATCATTTTTGCGAGATAATATGTTCGGAAAATATAATTGAAAACCATCAAAAACTTATTTAATGTTTAACTAATATTTTAATCAATTTTTGAACTTTGAAATTACGACTATGATATTCCACTTGAATTTAACAAGATTCTGAAAAAAAAAATCCGTAAATTTGCATGAAACATATGCAAACAATCACTAATATCTTCATATTTAAAAGTATTAAATTCTTCTTTTTTTTTTTTTTCAGATGCTGGATTTACCATCGCAGCACAAGTACAGCCACAGTTCACACACCAAGTGGACTTTCTGGCGACATGGGTGTATATGACAGAAAGTGCTACTGAAAAGCGGAATAACCAATTTAATTGACACTTTAAGGAAAAAAAAATTTCTGCAAGATTAAAAATAACTATTTAAAATGTTATTTTGTTAATAAAAGTTTAGAAATGATTGATGTTAACATCTTTCTTTTTCATTCCCGTTGCACTCAGTTCTTCATTTTTCCATCAAGAGTTAATAAAATCTCAAAATATCCTTTGAAGGTATCTGCATACATTCAGAGAATATTTTGAGAAATATCAATAAAATAAATATTGTATTTGCATTTTATGATCATTATTGTACGAAAACTTCACTTTAAGGAATAAAAGCTTTTTTTTTATTCTCACGGATTTAAAAAAATTAAATTGTGAAGTAAAATTTAATAATTTAAAAAAAACCCGAACTGCAATAAAACAAAATTAAAAAGATAAAATCACAAATGATAAATATTTGAATATTTTAAAAACAAATTTATAGAGGATATACCAGAATCTAATAAAAATTCACAAAAATAAATTTTTGAAGGGAATAATATTGAAATTTCTAATATTTGCATAACTGTCAACACAATAGTTCATTAAAAAATTCAAAATTTTGATTATTTTAGTGCATTCTCTAGATAACGATATGTAAAAAATACATACCAAATTTGAAAGTTTTATCTGAGAAAGAATTTGAAAAAATATCAAAGGTGGAGGAATTTTATAAAATTGACAATTTTGTGAAAAACGCAAAAACGAAAACGCATTTTTTTAAGAATAAAGTTATGTAGTAATTTATTCAAAATTCTTAATTCTTCACATTTATACATTTCACCCTCTTTCTTCTGTTCTTGGGTGATTTTATTCTTTTTAATCCGTTTTTTTTCTTCCCCAAATAACTTTTTTGCAATCAATGAATAAAGTTGTTCTGTTTTATCATACAAAATCATCAAACAAAAAAATAGTACATCTAATCGCCGTTTTCCTTTCATATTTTTGGCTTATAAAACAGCTTTATTACAGAAAATGAAAGATTTGTTCTATTTGTTCATTCACTCCTAATAAAAAAATAGCACATCTAATAGCAGTTTTTCTTTCATATTCTTGGCATATAAAACAACTTTATTACAAGAAATGAATAAAGTTGTTCTGTTTGTTCATTTATTTCTAATAAAAAATAATACACCTAAAAGCAGTTTTTCTTTCATATTTTTGGCATATTTGGCTATAAAACTGAAGCTTTAAATACACTAAACACTTCATTAAATTGTATAATCGCCATTGTTACATTTAATGCCGGAGGTT
Source organism: Argiope aurantia (assembly GCA_026543865.1). Taxonomy (NCBI): domain Eukaryota; kingdom Metazoa; phylum Arthropoda; class Arachnida; order Araneae; family Araneidae; genus Argiope; species Argiope aurantia. The sequence goes on from JAPMOR010102801.1 coordinate 20,525, forward strand.
AAAATTTCACCACTTTTCTTTAGGAATATATTTCCATATGAAACTCGTTTCATTCTGTCTTGATTACATTACCATGTAAACAGCATTTTAGAAGTTTACGTTCATATATACAACTTGATATATGCAGATTTTAATATATTCGTAATGGTAATGATCCTTGGCACCTTTTAGATTTATCTTGGTATTTTATACTATTGGCAAGTATATATTGATATTTGTACGAACTGTGATCGTTCTCTGTGCATTCAATTCAAGATTTATTAGAGTAAACATATGCATAAAGCTGCAAATAAAGAGCAATGAATCTAAATTATTTTTATGTTTTCTTTTGTATATCCCACAATAGTTTTGAAGTTTATCAATAAAATTGCCTTTTTCAGCTTTCCCTTCCTTCCCAGACTTTTGTGTTACCACTTTTTTAAAAAGACAGAAAGGAACAATATAATAAATATTAAATAATATGCATAATTAGGAATATAAAAACTAACAATTGATTAAGAGATCTAAATAATTATATTATGCACAAAAATTAAAACGTGTATTCATTTACTTTCTTGAAAATAAAAAAAAAATAAAATTAAAAATCATTTTCAATCGGACCACTTCCGGATAATTTGAAATAACTTCCGGTTTCGTTTTCAGCTCTCGATGTTTACATCAAAGGAAGTGGCTTTCTTTTTAATTGTCGTAGTAATAAAATTTAAAAAAATTGGAAATTTGAAAGTATAAGCCTTAAAAACAATTTTTTTGAATTAATTCTTAATCCGCTATTTTGATGGAGAAATAAGTAAGAGATGTCCCTTATTTTTAGATATAAAATATAGTAGTCTCCTATTTTTAATATTAGAATATAAAATGTGGACTTAAAAAAATTTAACTATTCTTGATTTGCAATATTTAGATGCAATAGCTTATAATTATTTCTGTTAAGAATTGCCTCCGAAGAAAGATGAATTTGATTTTTAAACTGGTTTTTATTCGTCATTGACCCCTGAATTATTAAATCTTAATTAATTATTAGCTGACATTACAGAAATAAAAATTCGTTTTATGCAAATTATAAAAATTAGAATCGTCAAGTTTGAACGAGAACAGCAAAAGCAAACGATAATTTTTAAACTAAAAAGCAGGAGACATTTATTTTAAGAGTGATAATTTTAACGAATAAATAAGCAAGAAGTAATTTGAATAAATGAAAAAAAAAAAGGAATCAATATTAATGACTTTCATCTGAATATTAATAAACATTCGGCACTTACTCATTTAAAAGCAGTGTTCATTAAAAAACAAGGTACTCCTGCATTGATGAATTCATGGTTTCATTAGATTTTAATTCCATGAAAGATTGTATTGTCACGTTTTGAGACCAATACTTAATAGCAAATATAATTCCAAAAATTTCATAGAAAAAAGTATTTAAATAAAAAAGTACTCAAAAATTCTAATTTTATTTTACACTCATTTATATATCTCTTGCTAGAAAATAAATAAAAATATTTTTTGGGGGGATTTTTTTTTTTTGTATTGAGAACAAGTATGCTAAGTACGAAAATAGTAATCATATTTCAGACAAAAACAAGCCCCTTTCATTGTCAAAACTAGTCTGTAGATGGCAGCACCATCAATGAATTGTACATTTTCAGAAGTGACGCTGCCAGTCCAAAACTTTTTCCATCACTAACAAAATAACAATAATAATTTATAATTTTCATTGAATTCAGGAATATTCTTAGAAATAAATAAAATTTCAAAAAATAAAAATATAGCAAGTTTCCAGATTATGTACACATACATGATATATAGTGCATAATCAAACAGTTTAATGAATTGTTTGAAATTCGACTCATGCTTTTCTTTATATGTTCTTATTTCAATAAAATAGAAAAAAAAATTTAAAACTGAACGAAAGTCCTTCTGAAGAACTCACTGATATTTTTACATTTTTCAATTTTTATATTCTTGCTATAACTTAGTGAAATATAAGATAACTTCATTTTGAATGACAGCATTTAAGGCAAAGTTTTCTATGCAAATGCGGCGCCATTTAGCTTATTCACACAATATAGCAGAGAAAATTGATTATCAAAAGATTGAGATTTCCTCGTGCACGGAATTCATCCGAAATTGGATATCTAACTACAATTTTTGAAGTAAAGACCTCATATCAATTTTTCCCTTTCACATTTATTGCATACTAGCCGCCTTTGGCGACCAGCCGGTTCGCCAATCTTAATGCACATTAAAATTTTAATAATTAAATATTTTATGGAACTCCCATTTTAATTGCTTCTTCATTAAAATATTTTAATAGTCATATAATGCACTCATATTATAAAGGTCTTCAGCCATAACGTAATATGTATCTCTCTAATTTACTGTTAGCTCCCGTAGAATTTATGCTTTATATTAAAGTGGAAATGATTGAACTGCAATAAATATAATATTTTTTTTAGTGAAAAGAAGGATATATATATTTTTTAAATATGAGTACTGAAAACAGAGTCGCTGAGTATTTAAACCTTATGGGCACTAAAGAATATTTTTTTTTAATTTATATAATATCTCAAGAAGTTTTCAACAAAATTTTCTCAGATTCATCATGAACAGATAGATTAATTAACAATGTTTAGTCTTAAATGTATCAAACACTAAAAAAATAAGCAGAATCGTTTGAAATAATCTTTCCAAAACATATTAAACCATCAAAACCAAGTCCCTATCCGTTGAAAATAGTTGTCAACAATCAGAACACAATGCGCATGCTTGAATTTTCTACTCCAGTGGGGGTAACGCTATGCAGATTAGAAATTTTTAATTTCCTTTATTCTGTGTTATTTGAATTAAAAAGTACTTCAGAATGAATCTGAAAGATCGATTAATTAACAATGCTTAATTTTAAATGCATCAAACATTAAGAAAATAAATAGAATCGTTTGAAATAATCGGCTGAAAAATGCTAACCCTAGCCTCATTAGCGTGGGAAAAAAATATTGAATCCCACCAACTCATTTGGCGGTGGGGAAATGAAAAGATTTTTTTGGCGGGAAAGTTAGTTTTTAATTAATAATTAAAATTCTAATTAAAAATTCAAAAAAAAGGGACCACAGGTGCACATTCCCGACCTCCAAGTTGTGCATGTGCAAAATTTGGTAGCTGTAGGTCGAACGGTATGGCCTGTAGAGCGCCAACACACACACACATTGAGCTTTATATAAGTATAGATTTGCGCCATCATCAGGCTGATAGACAAAAGATTGATAATTTACATATTGACAGATATTAGTCCCATATTTGGTGCAGATTTATATCACGAATAAGACTACATATTAAAATATATCCATCTAGAATGGTGCATTTTGAGTTATGTTATTTATACAGAAAGGGACTGACAGATTTATTTCAAAATTTGACACAGATGTGTAGTTTCTGTAGAATGGAGACGAAATTCAAATATTTGATTCATTGAGTTTTGACAACCATGTTTACAAGCACACGGAGAGGCACCCACTTTTCCAATGAATTTAGCAAAAACAATTATGAAAAACGCACGTTTAGCAGCGAAAAATGATAATTTCATTACTTTTCTTCCTAAATATTTAATATATTATCAATTATCATGAATAAAAAAAGAATCAAGAGAAATGAATCGAAATTTGGTTCCAAATTTATGTTTTTACAAAACTGAAACACGTAATAAAAAAATAATAAATTTTTGGTAATAAAAGTATATAAAAATAATCAAGGTAAGACATCTTCATGTTTTAAAGCTTAGACTATATTTTTATTACATAGGAGTAAAGATTTTGGCAAAATTCATGCCACAGATTTAGCAGTCCTAAGTAATTCGGGTCTTTTCATAAAGATTTTGAATTTGAGACCGACTTCTACCAAAATTCTGTATTTCACATGGGTCGAAAACATATAAAGGTTTGCCAGTCTGTGTGAGGTGAAAGTTTGGAAATCGGCATATTGACTCAAACATTCCTTTCTCTTTACATATTTTCGAAACCTCAATTTTTTTGTCTTTTAAAAATGTCAGATATTTAGCAAGTTGCTTTGTAGGATAAAATTTATCTCTTAAAATTAGCAGAGAAGATAAACAGGAATATTTATATAGAATCAGATGAGGAATCAACTGATAAAATTGAAGCTTTGATGCAAACAAATGAATGAATTGAAGAAACCCTACTTGACTGATTTTTTGTGCGCTTGTGTTTATTGAAAGTAGTGGTACAGTCCATCAAAAAAAAGTAATTGGATAAAATTATAAAGACTGCCCCTTATTCCGAAATTAAAAATAGCATAATTATACTGTAAATGCCTGTTGTTCTCTATAAATGCGTCACCTTTTTGAAGAAAGGAATCTTTTATATACTCAGAATAACAGAAATCATTCATTTTAAATAGGAATATTTACTTCGGGTTAATATCCAAATTAAATTAGTTCGAATACATATAAAATTTTGCACTTTTGAGTAAATAATTGATATTTTGAAACTTCCATGTTAAATGGAAGTTCCTGTTTTTTCAGTATATTTCAAAATGTAATAAATCTTTGGTAATAATTCTTATTTTACATCAAAATACTCAATAAATGACACGAAAGTAATGCATTTTTAAGAATATGAAAGCATTTTTTTTACTAATTTTTAAACTCATAAATTAACATTTTGTAAACAAAAACCCACAATAATTTTGAAATCAATCATAGAAGAAAGATCTAAAGCATCATTGTTCCAAATAATTTCCATTTTTACCAAATAGTTTTAGAGACATGTAGCAGTAATCAAAAGTTTTTAGAACAACAGGATTTTCCCGTTGTTGGAGGCATCGCAAGTTTACAAAAGCAGAAATAAAAAGTCGCTAAAGTGAATGGAAAGCAAAGAAAGGCTATCAACTTTGATTTGAATTAAGACATTTTATTTATGTTTGAAATAAATGGGAAAGAAAAAAAGGTTGATGCACAGATTCTTCTCCGTTCCCATTTCAAATGAAGTTTCATTTGAAACAAAGGGCTACCGTTTATATTTTCAAAAATGATTTGTGAGATTGTAATTCATGAAAATTGCACAGAAGTTAGGATCTACACAAAGTACGAATTTTTATAGCGCCAAATCTTTGAAAGAATAAAGTATTATTAAATAAAACACAAAAGCAACTTCATATTTGTGGATAATGCAGAGTCACTGCACTGACAAAATTCTTTTAATAAATTAAACAAAAGCTTAAAAATGTTTTCATTGATTAAAGTTTCGCTCTTAATGCTCATCCTGGTTAAAAGGGATCGGGTAGAAAAGGCCTCCTAAAAATAAGTTAAAGCATGGTACGGAGAAAACATGAGCATTCAAACCAACAAACAGCGTTATAATCATTTGTGTTTCAGTTACAAAGGAATGTTTCTGAACATAAATATTCACTTTTTATTTTTCAGCATCTCACCCACACACACCCTCCCTCCGCATTTTTAAAAAAAATTTAAGTCTGTTTAAGTCTAATATTAAACTTATACAGAACTTCTAATTATTTATAAAATACACTTCTAAAATATTATTTGTTTTTGAGAATAAATATGCAAATAAAATTGCACATAATTTGAACAAAGAAAGTATAAACCAATTTGCTACGTTTGCATGTATTGAAATAGTCCTTATATCTTTTTTTCTCTAACATTTATGATTATTTTTAACTTATTTGGCAGAAATTTCATGTACTGGGATTTCTCCTTAAGAAAATCATTAAAAAAAATAAAAATTGGAAAATGTTATTTCAAAATTTAAAAATTATGCAATTATAAATACGTAGATGGACACTTAAACAAATTGCAATTTACATATTTTTAAAAGCATGCTTCAGAATGGAATGACATATTTTCTTTGAAATTAACTTTTTTCGTATAGCAGTAAGAAGTGAGGGATTCACCTGCTGCTCTTAATGTGGTATCGGAGCATTTCCTTAACGAAACAAATATGAAAGTTGTTCAATGTTCAGCAATAAGTCCAGCCATCATCTCAACAATTCATAGCAATTTCTGACAAACTATCAACAGTATATTTAACTAACCACCTAATAAAATTTGATCCATTTTTTTGTGTGTGGGGGGGGGATCCATATTCCATCTACAAATCTGTAAGGGTGAAATTTTGGAAAAATATTATTACAGTTAGTATTTAAGAGCACAGTTTAATAATTAGAAAAATAATTCATAAATTTGATTCTAATGTTTCAGGTGCTTAAAAATGAAGAGAACTTTTCAGTTGTTCACTTATTGCAGAGGAATTTAAAGCAGTGGAGGAACAATAACTGAAAAAACAACAAAAAATGAAACAAACAGAGAGACAAGTGGAACAGAGGGAGAAAACCGAGTTAAAAATGCAGAGAAATCCGATAGTGATATTAAGTTGTTCAACTGGTTAACTGTTTAAAGCTGGTACCTTTCGACAGGCATCTGACTTCTTGCAGTACACATTTTATGTCGTTTTGTCGCTTGCATCTTCCTCAGGGAAGTATATTTGAGCATAATATATCTTCCTCAGTCCAAGTTCTCAGTCAACATGGAATGGTTCTCTATTGAACTCACGAGCAAAAAATGTTAGGATGTACATAACCTAATTTACTTGAGAGCTTTAGGGAATTTTTCATGCTCTTTATATGAGGCATAGTGTTTTTCTTTACAATTAATGCAATGAGGCTTTTCCGGGTAGGGGGGGATGCTTGTATTGCTCCTTGCTATGTTCGCTTTAGCGTTTAATGTAGCGAGGCTTCAGAAGCAACTTGCTGCACATGATGCCAATAATTACAATTGAAGTATTGAATAAGCATTTTTAAAATAATTTTGATTTTAAGATAGGGAACAGTGGAGCGATTCCAGATCCCTTTGTTTACATCAATATTAGGTAGTGTGATTTGAAATAAAGGGATGGGGTTATTGGTTTTACATCTCAATAATTGAGCGATTTTGTCAATTTTAAAGTGGCAATCCTTTTTGATGGCATCTTTAATATAATCATGTCGTTTGGTAGTCTTATTTTTACTACTTGAATAAGACGTCTAACTCTGGGGATAATTGTAAGATAGTCCAGGTTAGAATACTTAAGAAAATTCATTACGGCTGAATGCTGGTTTTAATCCCTTACAAATAGTTTGATGCCTAGTTGATGTTTGATGTTTCTGATGAATAGTTTGATGTTTCTCTAAATTTCGAAGGGGTCTATTTCTACATGAATTAATTTCAAGACTTGCACGATATTATCTTTTTTACATAATGGGAGGGGTGTTGGGGTGATAATATTTTCATCATTGTCTATCTCTTCCTTGTCCGTTGCGAGATTTTGGTACTTATGGTATGTTCTTATTATATGTTTATCCTAGCTTTTAGTCTCTTGGGGGGGATGGAAAATTTTGCATATTGCAGCAACTGGGAGCGTTATCAGTAACATTGATTTTCGGGCCACTTGCCCCTTACAGAACTACCAAAAGCCTCTATGTCGTTATCCATTTTGTTTCTTACTCTCTTAAGCTTAGATTTTACATTAGTCAGGCTTGTGGTGACGCTTTATAAGCCAGATAACAGCTACGAGACATGAGAAATTTCTTTTGTCTTGTGGTCATGTTACGCGGCTACGAACCAGAAGGTTGCGAGTTCGATCCTCGCTTATCGTCAATAGCAACATTGGTGACCCGGTGACGAAAATACGCAAACTTCATACAACTGTTGTGGCGCCCTCTACCAGAAATAAATAAATGAAAAAAAAAAGCTGATAAAAAATCAGCCAATAAATAAATAAAAAAAAGCTGATAAATCAGAAAAAAAATGCAGCTGATAAATAATCAGCCAATAAATAAAAAAAATGGCTAAGGCGCAACAACCAATATATCACCCCTAATAACAACAAAAACAGGACAAAATATCGTTCGTCTCACCTCCGACGCAGTGGAGGGGGAGTAATGTGGTGACGCTTTATAAGCCAGATAACAGTTACGAAACATGAGAAATTTCTTTTGTCTTGTGGTCATGTTACGCGGCTACGAACCATAAGGTTGCGAGTTTGATCCTCGCTTATAACCAATAGCAACAGGCTTAACTACAGAAGAAGTTCCAACGGTACTCACCCTGTTCAACAGCAACAATAGTTTTCCCTTCAGATATTTCTCAGCTTTCGTCTTCACCACAGTAAATGAATCTCCACCTTTATTCAGTAAGAAATAAGCATTTTCAATCCTTTTTCTGTTTTTGCCGACTTTAATCTTTAGCTTCCGTAATCCATAACAGATGGTGTTTGGGTCAATGAAATCAAAACCGTCAGAGTAAACTTCATAGCATCAATTGGACTAGTAGACCTGGCAAAACAAGTATCGAAGTGAAACACAGGCCTTTTGATTCAATGAAAAATGTTTTGTTAATTTTAAACCTAATAGTGGCTAAATGTTTAGACTGGTGTGACTAAAATATCAATGGCGTATTTTTTTAAAAAAAATTGTGAATAGATCTTTTATGACTTTATAACATCAATTACAGTACTGATTAAAGGAATCTATCCTTAAAATATCTTGTCAAAGCAATACCGAAATATGACATAATTTTTGTAATTTCTTGTGATGGCATCGTGGCATTAAATGATAATTCTTGTTTCAAAACCGTAAGCAAGTAAAATAAGTAATATTAAAACGGTCATTAATTTTTATAGTTTTAAGCACAGAAAAGATATTCAAACTCTCACCTTCAGCAGCACCCTCATTTTTGAAAATTGGGCTGAATGCTTTTAGCCCTGCATTTTGAATGAAAGCCAAAATGAATGATGCCATGCTGATCTTTACAGACGATTAAATGAACTTTTAAAACTGCACTATTAGCATCCAAGTCCACACCATCAGCTTGTGTCAGGTATGGTGGCGTTATACACCGTCGAGTCAAAAAGGCGCTTGGATCTACCTTTTTTAGAAACTTTAAACGGAAAGGAATATGTTTCCATTGAAATAACTCAAATTTAACCTTTCGGTATATATATGATAATGATGCAATTCCAACGCTCATTAAAACAATCAATCTATCTCACATTCTGTCCGAACAGGAAAATTATATTCTTGCTCGAACAATTCTACACATGAAAACGTTTTCTGCTGATGCGAATATGAGAGTAGACGGTCGACAACTGCATTTCTTTATTTTTATCTACAGCTGGCCGTTGCAATCATAATAGTATGATAATATATATTTTATGAACTGAATCAAAAAAAAATTTCAAATGTTCAACAGATTTAGAATTTGCGTCTGATTTGATTAATAGCTGTTCATGATTTAAACGGCATTTTTTAAAATAATACAATGAAATCTTACTATTGTTAATTAATCTATATAATATATACACTCATCTGTATGTTTTTAAATTTAGTGGTATATTTATGATTTCAATAAATTCCCTGATCAAGACAAAAAAGTACTTCCCGATAAAAAGAACTATATAATTTTAGAAGTATATATTATAATAACTATATAATAAAAAGAACTATATAAAAATATATAATTTTGGAGAAAATATAGCGTTGATTGAAACTCTATCTATATTGTTCTCAACAATTAAACTGACTCGTATATTAACATTAATAATGCTTCATGCATTTTATTAACAATTCCGATTTTAGTAGCTGCAGCAGAGAGATCATTTTAAAAACTGAAAATAATTAAAAATTATGAAAGTTCTACTGTGGATATAGAGAGACAGTTAAATATTGCATTGCTTTTTATTGAAAGTCGTAGTTTACAAAAATTAAATACAAATTTAGTTATAAAACATTTTGCTAAAAGCGAAGTCAGAAAAATTTATTGTTATTCCAACTATTTTTTTAATTACTTCAATTTATTTTATTTATTATATGTTTTGCTAACATGCTTGAACACAATTTATGTAAAGATCGATTTAATGTGTTAGTATAATTTAATGTTTATAAATAATTAAAATATTTATTTGCATTTCTATTTAACATATCTATTTTTTAGCTATAAAAATTTCAAATACACATATAACATATTATACAATAAGTTAGTTTTCTAATTTTAAGATGTTAGATTTAAGCAGTATATGTGATATTAGATATTTTTAATGTATTATTTCGCTTCGGTTACAATGTTATTTTTCATAGTATAAATATATGTATAATTCTTCAAAAAATGTGTTTGAGCTTAAGTTTTAGCAAACAAAACTTTTTAAATGAGCAAATTGTTTATGCATTAAAAATTTTTTAGGTAAAAACATATTTTTGTATTATTTTTGTGTCTGTAAAACATTTTTTCCGAGGCTTAACCATAAACCATGTTCCTCTAATATCGCCACTCTTTAAAGCATTCAAGATTTACCCGACAGCGCCTACTGAACTTGGCGCTGATCTGTATACATTCCAGAACTTTACATATATATATATATATATATATATATATAGGATGGAAGCTTAGCTACCATCTGAGTTCCAAGGAGAATGAAATAATCAAGTTGTACATTTCATAATTTAATGGAAGACAAACAAACATAAAGACGGCATGACATAAAATTAAGAAGGAAAGAATTAAAGAGTTAGAAGGGCGGTTGCTGCCCATTTACATCTAGTTAAAATCGCAGAAATTCAGACTTTCAGTTACGTCGCAAACAAACACCAAGTCCAATGTATTACTTTCGCTCGCGCAAGCTCATGTCCGTGTGACGTCAGCTGGTGGATAGAAGGTGGATGCAGTGCCACCTGGTGGTCCGTGGAACAAGGATACCACATATTATATATATATTAAATCATAATTAGAATTTACAGTCTGAGTTGCTATATATTACATCTTTCATGCATTCAAGTTCACTTTCTTGTATTTTGATGAGATTTGTTAATGATATCTACCAAACTCTGAATATTTAAGATACCTTAAAATAAAAATGGTAAGATTAAAGCATATTTTAAAACTTTCATTGGAAAGTTCTCAAAATATATAAGTTCTTGCATTTAAAAAATTTAATTTCACTTTTACGTGTAAAATAATGATTACTCAATTGATGTAGCATGGAAAATATTTTTGGAATTATCTGACACATTAATCATCGTTCTATGAAAACTTTTGCAGTCCATTATCCTACTTTTGATAGATTTATTGCTAAATAATAAGATTAATTAATATTAAGAATTAATCGATAAAATAAGTTTGAAGAAGTGTCGTTACATATTTGGCTGTTAGTGTAAACAAAAAATTGTCTTTAATATTATCTTTGTTGTAATAATAATTACCAAGCACTAATTTTTTATCAGTAATATTAAGATCGTATTGATATTCTATATTAATATAGAAATATCAGTGTAAACAAGAAAGAAGCATTCGTATTTATATATTATAGATCATAGGATAAAAAAATTATAGCATTTCTGTATTAACTGATTTTGAAAAGACAATTTGTGATGGAATTTTATACCTAAAAATTGTAACTGTTATTTTTGCTTAAAGTTTAAAACAATTTTATGATGTGTATTAATTATATATTAATATATTCTACTAAAGAAATTTTATCTTTCAAATGGTCTGAAGTGAAATAAAATGAACTATTTTCTTTAGTCTGGTTAGTGTAGAACTTATTTATTTTTAATACTTTTGCGGGTATTTTATACCCAAGTCAGTCATTATAATCAAATTTATATTTTTAATGTTTTTTTAAAAAATAATTTTATTACATTTTTTTATCAAATCACATGACACAAAATAAAAATGAGCACGAGCACGTTACGCGTCAATGGGAAAAAATTAGCTTTTATCAAACTGTTGCCATCCCATTGACGAAAGCTCAAATTAAAAAAAATAAGTTAGCTATTATTACAAATTAAGCATATTAAATACATAAAAGTGTTATTTTCAGCACTTGCCTGTATGAAATGAAATAAATATAAAATATGATATTTTCTAAAAAATAAATACAAGGAAAATTTTTATATTTTATAATATCTATATTACTAATGCAATAAAACAGTTTTATTTAAGATAAATATGGTTTAATATATACAAGAGTCCCCTCTAATTAGTAATAAATATACATCTGCTTACAAAATGGTTTAAATGAAATAAATAATAATATTTTATGTAATCTGAGACAATAAATGCTCTGATGAAATTTTACATATATCCTCTCCCCTGTGAATCATATTTAATAAAATATTCTTGAGACATTAATATTTTAAATAAAAATATTCGCACTACTGCCAACTAAATCACTAATTAAAACTGACCGATTTAGGAAAATTTGAATATCGCTATTCTATAAAAACGGGCGATTTTTGACGACTTCATCAACCGTCTCGAAGAAGCCAATCATTTCCCAGGATTCTTCAAGGCATTGGCCTAGTTTATGAAAATGTTGATTGTTTTAAGACTGCAATATTCAAATCTTAATAAATTTATTAGATTTGATCGCAGAAGATAGAAATGTTTATATATTTATTTAAAATTTGAAGTGTCAAGAATATTTCGCAAAGTATGATTCCTTAGGACCAAAGGACTGTATAAAATTTAAACTTCATAATTTTTTGAAATATATTTATAGACCGAAATTAAATAAAATACTGTTGTTCACCTCCTTTAAATCCTTTACAAAGTAAAACTGAAAACTGAATTTTATGATGAATCTGAGAAATAGTTGTTGAATAATTCTAGAGATATAGCATAACTGGTCGCCAAGGGAGTTTAGTATCATTATGAAATTCCAATTTCATTTGAAGAAGCTTCTTCAACATTTTATTAATCTTAATTATATATATTGAGATTTTCGAGATGCAGTTTCATGTTCTTGTGTAAACGAACAAAGTAAAGAATCGTCATAATAACCATACTATTGAGTATTTTATTTTTGATATCAAAGTATTTTGATCATGTTTAAGTAGTGCAAAATAACAATAGAAATTAATTTTAAATAACTAATAACTAATTAATTTAATTAAAATAATTAATTAATTTAATTAAAATAAATAATTAATTTAATTAAAATAAATAATTAATTTAATTAAAATAAATAATTAATTTAATTAAAATAACTTAGAATTATAATCATTGGATGTTGATTAGAAATCTTAGCTAAACACTTCATTCAAAATTATTCTTGATAATGAAATGCATTTTATACATTATGATATTGGAATGCGTTTCCTATAAACATCATTTTTTTTTCAGGTACTCCGTTTGCTCTGTCTTCAGGACAGCTGGAAAATAATCAGCTAGTATATTTTGACAGTGGAGAATCTTTTTCTATAAAATGGAGCATCTCGTTATGAATGCACAGAATGCAAATTGTATTTAAAGAAGAAAATAAGTTGTTAACAACTTTTACAAAGCAATGATATAAATTTTAAATACAAAAATGTATTTAGTTAATATTGAAATTAATGTTTTAGTCTTCCAGAATCAACAAAAAACGATTTCATTTCTTCTTTTATTCAAATAAAATTATAATATCCAGTACAATTTATAAAAAAATTAAATATATTTTGTCTTTCTAAATTTTTAATTTACATCAAAATTTAGATCAGCATTTTTTAACTTGCCCCAATTTTTAAAATTATTATTATTATTTTGCACTTACTAAAGTTATATATAATTTAATTCAAGAAATAAATTCTCTTAACCAACCAATTCTCTTAACCAACAATGGGTTAACAGACGGTCAACCCATTGTTGGTTTTAGCTCAAAATTTGGAAGGTAACTATAGATCTAGAATCTGTGTACCAAATCTTATCTGTCTAGCTCTGTTCGTTTAGTAGTTATCGTGTTAACTTATTTTCGAACAGACGAACTTCCTCTTAATCACTCTCTTCCACAGAATTTACTCAAAAATTGATGGAAATGCGCACATTTCGTTTCAAGACCGTATATTAAATTTCAACCGTCTAGTTGAAGCCGGTTTTGAGTTATCTTTCTCACACACAAACAGAAATTTTCCAAAAATGAGTTCTTCGAAATTTAGGGAGGTCTAAAACGTGGTAGTTCTTCAACATATTGAATTCGAATTTTCCGACGATTAACAGACTTTCACTACATTACATATATAAGAAAGTAAAATTATTAAATTTTTATTCTTAATCATTTTTTAAAATTTAAACAATTTTTCCAAAATTTTATTTCACACAAAATAAAAATAAGATTTAATAATCACGAGCACGTTATGTGTGCGTGGGAAAAAATTAGCCTTTATCATTGTGTTGCCATCACATTGACAAAAGCTCAAATTAAAATATTAAGCTAACTTCTACTGCAAATAAAACTTAGAAAAGTATAAGTTTCAACTCTCGTCTTTCAACATAAGAAATCAACACAAAATATATTTTCTTGAAAGGTAAAGAAAAGAAACATTTCTGTGAATTTTTAAAACCTTTATATTATTAATTTAATAATTCTGCAGTATTTAAGGCAATGTGAATTATGTATACATGATGTTCATTCTAATCGGATCCTAACACCTAATTTCTAAACAGTTAATATTAGGTATACACAACTAATCAAAAAAATTGTCTAAGCGAAGTAAATAATATTATTTTATGAATTCTGAGTCAATAAATGTTCCAGTGAATTAGGAATTTTATAATTTTATACACACCCTCGATCCTATGAGGCATATTCAGCAAAAAATTCTTCAAACACTAACATTTTAAGAAAAAAGAAAGATCAATTCTATTGCTATTAAAACTGAATGAGTAAATATGAAAATCATTATCAGTAATAAAAATTTGAATATCACTATTTTATAAAAAATCTCACGATATTTTAAAAATATATATATTTAGTTTTAGCAAGTAAAAAAGACTTAGTATCTATTAAAGAGTAATTATTTCCACTTCAATTTAAAGACCTTATTTTACCGGAACTGATAGAAACTTAGAGATATATATTTAGTACAATGAACAGAAGGCTTGATGCATCAGTAATAGTATGAGTTACATAATTGTCAGAATTTAAAGCTTAAAAATATTTTTCTGAAAGCATCCTAAGAGACAACTTACATAAAATATTTAAGCGAGTATTTTAACGAGCATTAGTCACGAAGAACTAATTGGTCGGCAAAGGCATCTACTATTTACTAAGTCAATTAAAATTAATTTCCTCTTGATTTATATTATCCGAAAGAAATTTTGAAAAAGAAAGAAATTTTGAAAGGATCATTTATAATTTAATAATTTGAAAAATACTTTTTAAATTCTCCATCCATTAGGTATGTATATATATATACCTAAAATATTTCGTATTTGCGTTCACTACATTTAAGCGAAAATTTTAACAAGCATTAATCACGGAGAACTAATTGGTCGACAAAGACATCTACTATTAACTAAGTTAATTAAAATTTATTTCCCGTTGATTTATATATCTGAAAGAAATTTTGAAAGGAGTATTTATAATTTAATAATTTGAAATATACTTCTCAAATTCTCCATCCATTACGTATGTATGTATACGCCCAAAATATTTCATATTTGCGTTGACTATAAACGGGCAAATTAAATTTTTAATGTTTTAAAAATATTTTAAATTTTATTTCTGGTTTCCGTTTTAAAGAAAAATAATATTTAGAGAGAAAAATACTATTTTAGAATTACATGGTTTGGATTAGATGGCAACTGGAATCGGCTCCGTTTCCATTTCGTCAAAATGACGTGTTTCCTGTCGATTCTATTTTGCAAAGGTGAATGGTGCTACAATTTATGTTCAGTTAGTGTCTCTAAACGTAAATTGTTCTGGTTTCTTCTGTATGAGATTAAAATAATTGCGGATTTTTAAATCTGACTACAAATGCTTATTGATTTTGATTAAATAAGATGTAGTGAAATATGACAAAATATTTCACATGTTACCAGTAAAAAAATTCTAATATGAAAGACGTATATCTTCATGTGGATCGCTAGCCGATAATTATAAAAGAAGATTCTTACCAACAAACCAGAAATTTAGAGTGTGTCAGGCAATTTCAAAAAGGTAGCTCGCCACCTCATCCACTGTATGCTGATAACAATGAATATTGGCAACAGTAATCCCATGTAACTACTTCAATCTTCCCTCTTCTGAATTCCTGATACACCAGATGCTATCCAATGACAACTCTGTAGCGTTCAATCGTATCAAAATAACCTAAATGGACATGGTGAAATAAAAACAGGATAACATATTTACTAATTTAAATTAAAGCAACTCTTCTGTTGTTTCAAAGTGTAATTTTAAAAATTAAAAATCAGTTATCCTCATAATCGGATTTTTAAAACTTCGCTTTGTTAGCTCATTTTTTCTTTAACTAAATTTTTTTTTAAAGAAAATATAATTATTTATACAGCTGCAAAATATTTAAAGTATTTATACAATTGCTTCTAAAGAATTTTTTTTAGCAATGTGAGTTTACCAATCGCTATCTTTACAACAGCCAGAAAACCCTTGATGAAATTATAACCTTTAGAGCTAACTATTTTTTTTTCTGTTGTTGATAATAGCCAAGACGACGCAACGACCAAAGTACAAAATCACTCTGAACTAGAAACTTATCTGCATTTGTGACGAATGAGAATAACACGTTTTTGCTTGTATTTTATTTTACAACCGTAACTGACATATTATAATGAGCTTAGAGAATCGGAAACAAATATTTAGTTTCAGTTAGACCGTAAGGAGTCTCTTGCATATTTTAATTTGTCATTCTTGAAATTAATGTTATAGCAAAAGTTAAAACAGGCGTTGTAAATCCTAAAATACCGCATTGAAAAAAGTAGTAGATACTATGTCTGAGGTGATTAATGGATTCATTTCTTTATTTGATCACAATAAATAAAAGAATCCAAAATAGCTGCCATCATGGTAATGGCCAAACATAATTCTGCAATTATGATCCTTTCTTACAGTAGAAACTTTTTTTCGTTATCACAGAAAGATTGGATGTTAAAAAAGTCAAATTCAGAACATAGTATCAAATTTTTAATCTGAAAATATAATACGGAATTAAAAGTATTCTTACTTGATCATATCATGAATTATGATTCTTTGACGTTTTTATCACTATCTCAATGATATCCACTATTAGTTTCATCAAGAATTCTTAGGTTCCAACCTGTATAACTTAGAACAGAGAGAAAGCGAGCCTATTTTCCCCATATTTCACTTCCGTGTAACTTTTAACAAAAAAATTGAGGAACATTTTTTATATACTTTCATTTTAGTAAATTATCCATTTTAAAATATCATCCTCTTATTGTTAACAAGCAAAATTTTGACCTTCAAGGTGGTGTGAAAATATATCTTGTGAGATAATTTGCACTGAAGTTATTGTTGTAAAACGACGAAATTTCCATTAAATGTTATTTGATAAAATATTTAACTTTTACATTTTGAAAAGTTGATGAAATTCTTTCTCTTGTCTTAAGTGAACACATTTTTGCTGAATTCAGCAAAATTACGTAGGTGGAATAGTGGAACATACATAAATAAATCGGTGCTGAATATCGAAGAAATCAGCGCCTTATTTTATTCAAAAGTATTCCTAATAACGCAATTTGCAATAAGGATGGAACTTCCAACTATCCTAATAGTTTAGTTGATTAGATGTTATCTAGATCATACTGCCTTGTGGAAATCCACAAATTAAGCTGATATTTGCAACTTATTAAACACAATTTTGATACATTTCAAGAATTGCAATTGGAATAGATGGCGCTGCGTGTACTCGGTTTCGCTGTATATGATCTCTTATCTTGTGAAATAACTTCATGTCAACGCTGAAATTATTGCCAATGTAGATGAGTAAATGCTTATTACCTATTTTGGTATTCATCACTAGCAACAATAACTTCACAAATTGACACTCTTTTCTTAACGAAGTTAGTAATAACATATGTCGGCTGCCTGTAGGAACTGAGTACGCTTTATAAAGTAGTCCTGCTTATAGCAAACAGTATCCTGATTTGGAACAATAGAATGAAATTCCAATAAATACTACACAGATTAATAAACTTCCCAGGATACATTTCAAAAGTGCCGCGCCAATTTAACTCTGGGATCTGTTATGAATTTTGTAAGCATCTAAAATATATAGTCTAATAGCCTGGATAACATCCAGTTGATTACATGTTATTTAGATTATATGCTCGTTTAAGATTGTTAATAAATAGAAGACCAAGCTTCGCGCTCGGCAGTTTTTTTTAAAGGTTTTTTTCAGAGATGCGGAGATAGAGATACGACTCGCATATTGGGTCCTAGATGGCGCTATATGATATTGTCAGCATGAGAGTAGGTAGAAAAAAAAGGCTCCAATAGTCATATTTTTTTGTGTGTGTGTATGCGTATATGTATAATCGCGTTTTTTCAAGAAAGACACCTATATCAATAAAAAAAAAGTAAAACCTTATCTAATTTTAAAATTTCATCCTAATCATTAAAGCCTTTTCCGAGATACAAGAAATATATTGACATGCAAGAATTGTTTGCTTAAAGTTAAAAGATATAAATCTATTCAGTTTTAAGCACCCAATAAATATAAAAAGATTAGTGCTATTCTGCCGCGATTTTAATACAGCATTAAATTAGGTATCAACTACAAATTCTCTAAAGATAGCCTGAAACTTGTTATTATTCGTTGTGCCTGGTTTAAGCACATGGGGCATTCGATAAATAGCATTCTTTTTCCATTTTACAATATTCTAAATAAACTGACGTAATTTTGCCTGGCAACTGCTGCGCACACCTGTAATCCTTCTTTTTAGAACTCGTCTATATCGAATATTTAATAATTTATCAACACATGTGCTCAAATTTCAGATTTATGCTAAATACTTTGTCTATTATTATTAAATCTCTACCAAGGTTATCTATTTTACAGGCACGCTTTCCAGATAAGAGACTTTGATTTGTAAAAATTGCAGGTGTTACTATTTTATCACATCTTAACACCTGGAATTATTCTTTAATACAGCACTTACAAAAGACAACACAGTTGGGGGTTCGAATTCGCTTCAGTTTTCAGTTGGCACCCAAGTCGATTTGTTAAAGGGTGAGTCGATCTTCATACCAAACTTTTTTCAATTGTCGCCATTATAATTTTAATAAAATTTTAAATATAAATGGATTAATCTATGTGTAACTGCGAAATAAAATCTACAAAGACTACAATAAAATTTCAATTTATCCAAAAATTTGACTTACGTATGCTGGCTCTAAAAATGATTCTGCCAAGCATTTTCCAACTCTCTTAATTTTTTAAAAAATTTTAATATTAAAAAATAATGAATAATTAATATCATTACACATATTTAATACTATTTTTACTATTAAACAGTAAAAATATGAATAAATAATTTAGTACAATTAAAAATTATAATAAAAATTTCAATAAAATAGCTTATTTATTAAAATCCATAAAGAAATTTTAAATATATATGTATTAATCTATGTGGAACTGTGAAAGAAAATAAAATCTACAACGAGGACTACAATAAAATTTCAACTGATTCAAAAATTTGACTTGGGTATGCTGGCTTTAAAAATTCTATCAAAATTCTATTAGTTTTTTTTAAATTTTCAAAGTTACTTAATTTCATTTAAGTAAAAAATAATATATAATTAGTACTATTATGCATATATTATTTTTACTATTGACTAAATAAAAATATGAATAAATAATTTATTTAATGTAAATAAAAATTATAACTATAAGAATTTAAATTTCAACAGAAAGCTTATTAATTAAAAACAATATAGAAATTAAAAAATAAATGGATCAATCTATGCGCAACTATGAAACAAATTAAAATCTACATTAATGACTACAATAAAATTTCAGTTTATTTAAGAATTAACTTTTATTGGTTCTAAAAATGATTCTGCCATAATTTTTTAAACTCTTAATTTATTTTTAATTTTTAATAATAAAAAATAATACATAATTAATACTATTATACATATTTAATACTATTTTTAGTATTAAATTTAAAAATGGGGATAAATATTTTATTTAATAGAATTTAAAATAATAACTATAAAAATAAAAATTTCAATAAAAGCTTATTTATGAAAAAAACAATATAGAATTTTTAAATATAATAGTATAGTACATATTCAAAATAAACAGTTTCACGCAATTCATATCAAACGTAATTTTAAAAAAAATTTGTAAGTTACATTATTTTAACGCTTTTTTGGTTGTTCAACCCCCAAGTGAATTAAACGCCTTAAAACTTATTTACAATAGCTGAAGATACAAATTATAATGTATATAAATAACAAAAAATAAGACAATCTTTACTTTTAATTTTGGAAAAACAAATTCGAATCATATACGATATTTTAATATTATTTAAACAGGCAATCAAAACAATCAGTGAAAAATTGAAAAACTGATGAATTCCAATAACAAACATTGGTATTAGCTCATATTCCATAAAATACACTATTTATGCATAAAGAAAGGCTCATGTTTTTGCATAAAATCAATATGAATCCATGAAACCGTCTGGATTCAAGTATTTCTGCATTGGGGGAAAACTTGACTTTACGGATTTAGGCTTTAAAATAACGATTCGAAAACAATTTGTAAGAAATTTTTTTTATATAAAAACTAAATTTCAAAAACATCTATTTTTGACATTTACATATTGATATTGTTTGGATTACCACATTTGCGGCAATCACTGCATCTGAAAATAGATCTCAATCATAAAGTGCATTTCATTTATCTGCCAACATCAAAACTATAGTAAAATATCAACTTTTATTTTATAAAACTTTTATATTGTGGGGTCAAGTTTCGCGCCAATATGACTCTTCCAATAAAACATTTTCTTTTACTCTTTTTGAGAACGAAATGTTCATGCAAGTATTGGGGAAGGGGAAAAATAAAAAGAAATTGGAAGTATCGAACAAATATTGATGTATTGTGAGTTCTCGAGAAAACAGAGGACGACTCATTTGGTTGGAGGAAAACAGTTGACGAGTAGACTAATGAAACATCCAATGTACATAAGAATAGCAAAGAATACATTTAATTTTTTTTATTGATAAAGGATGTCTCAAAATTAACGCAAGATTTGAATTTTCACAATTCGTGCAGTAAAGTGTTGGTAATCCTATTAAAAAAATCATGATTGATAGTTTAGGGTTAGCAAAACTGGAACATTGCACGATAGAACAACGTGTTAATGCAAGATTTGAATTAAATAAAAGACAGTTTTTTTCCTTTTAAATTGAAATATTTTTATAGAATCGTAAAATACACATGGAATAACACATAGGGCAAATGCCCTCCACGATTTTGCTGACACGTACGCATTCTTGTCGAAATTTTCCATGACCATTTAGCATAAATGTGGCTGAATTTCATTGATGCAGTGTTGAATTTCCTTCAATGCAAGCGTGCTTGTGGATTTATTGGCGAAGACTTGACTCCAAATAACTCCATAAAAAGAAATACAGTGGTGTTAAATCGAATCCAGTGGCGTTAATCTCAAATTTTCGAATTGAAGCTGCCAAAATTTTTATTATTTTTGAAATATTATGCAACAATGAGAACACGTTGTTCTATCGTATAACGATCCATTTTTACTAATCCTAAACTATCAGCTGTCAAATGGGTTTTTTTAATATGGTTGTCAACACTTTACTGCACGAAGGATGGAAAATAATACTTTGCATTCATTTTGGTTCACCCTTTATAATCGTAAATATACGTCTTTTAAAATTAATCACTGAAATTCTTGCATCAATGCAAAAAAATTTATTATGCAAATGAGAATACGCAAAAGAAAATAGAGAAGAAATTAGCCTTTTGCTGTGATAATTCAGACAGTTAAGGAGCGTCGAGGTGGATCTTTCTGTTAGGGAATACTCCCTTCTGAGAATAAAATGATGAACATGCAATCAGTCTTCTGGAGAAATTTTGATGAAAAACAAGCATCCATAATAAGTCCTGCGATGTTGTGCCTTGATAATTGAGCAGGGCCACTGCTTGACCTGCATGACTTCGATCAGGAAACGGTATGTTTCAGCATATTATTTAAAAATTAACCCTTTTTTGTGAAATAAATCAGGGTGATATAATTCATTCTCTAGATTAAATGAAAATGTTTAAAAAAATCCTACTATAAATATATAATGTAATATTAAAAAGCAGTATGATAGAAATATCCATCGTCATGCAAATTTACATGTTAGGCTCAGTTCAAAATGAATTAAAAAAATTATCTTTGTATTATTTTATTCCTGATGATAATTAAAAAATAATAAACAATTATTATTCTTATTTAGGCACAAATTAATTCCGCATATACTGGATGAGATTGTAGAATACCCTTTGCATTTAGGACATTTGCACCGGAGTCACCCACCTACTTTTGGCCGATCTCGCATGTCCCTCTCTTCTAAATTTCTCTACAAAAATAACATAAAATAAACATTTAGTAAAAATATTTTCGCCATACATTAGAAGTGAAACAACTACATTGTGATGCAAATTTCTTTCACATGGTTTTGGGAAGATTATTTGGGGGTATTCGATATACAGGGTGGTTATAATTAAAGTTACCCAGTTTAGACCTACGTAGTGTACGCTCTAGTGGAAGGATGTCGAAGAAACTTGATACTTGGGTTGTATGGATCATGGGGAACAGAAATCTGCAATAAAAAAAAAAATTAGTTCCAATTTCAACCGCCAGGTGAGAAGGCGGCGCATGAAAAATGAAAAACACAATTTGGAACTTAAAAACTATTTAATTACAATATACGTTCAATGTGCATTCCATTTACGTCAAGCACATGTTCAAAGCATGTTATGGCGTGTTCAACAGTGGCACGAAGGGTTTCTCGATTAATTGCAGCAACATGACGTGTTATACGTGCTTTCAATTCATGCAGAGTCCGTATGCTTCCTCCATAGACACGATCTTTCAGGAATCCCCACAACCAGAAATCACAGGGATTCAAGTCCGGAAAACGCGGAGGCCAAGCAGTTGTAAAACTTCTTGAAATTACTCGTTGATCTTCAAAATAAGCACGAAGCAATGTCGCCACTGGGCGAGCAATGTGAGGCGGTGTACCATCTTGCATGAAGACAGTACTCCCTAAACATTCTCGTTCTTGTAACGCAAGAATGACTTGCTGCTGAAGAAGGTCGCTGTAACGGGCACCCGTAACGGAACATCTTTGAGAGCCATGAGGAGTGTTCTCCTAAAAAAAGGGACCAAGAATGAAATCAGCAGTAAAACCACACCATACAGTAATGTAATAAGGATGTAGAGACTGTTCATGCACATCATTAGCACTTGCAGTACCCCATATGCGACAGTTCTGAGTATTAACTGCACCGCCTTGGGAAAATGAGCCTCGTCCGACCACAAAATGTTCCAAGACAATGAATTGTCAACGGCTATTCTGGCTAAAGAAATTCTAGCAAATTGATTTCGTTTCTCCGGGTCAGCAGGATTCAGCGCTTGCACATGATGGATGTGTATGGATACCACTTTACAATGGGTCGAAGAACTTTCCGTACTGTAGACCAAGGGAGGGACAAATCACGTGTCACCGCTTGAGCACTTGATGAAGAATATTACGAATCAGACGCTCTTTCGACATGGCAAGGGCGACATTTTCCACAGTTTCATTTGAAATCCTTTTCCGTTCGCTTCCTTGTACCACACCCAACTCTCCAGTTTCTTCAAATTTAATAATCATTTTTTTCGAGACCTGCCTGGACATAGGCCCTTTTCGTAAGTCTTTCAAGCGCCTATATTCTCGCAGTGCAGCTGACAAATTATGCTGTTCTGATAAAACAACTTTATCAGTAAAGCTCTTCCTTGCTTCTCTAACGACATGGCGAAGAATGATTTTGCAGCAGTGAGTACTGGTTTTTTAAATTACTCTAAATTTGCATAATGGCCTTTATCGTACATGAAAACCGAAATCTATCGGCCGAAATTTGAAATAGTTTTTTTTTATTGCAGATTTCCTTTCCGCATGATCCATACAACCTAAATACCAAGTTTCTTCGACATTCTTCCACTAGAGTGGGCACTACGTAGGTCTAAACAGGGTAACTTTAATTATAACCACCCTGTAGATTGCACAGAAAATAACAGAAACACAAAAGAAACTCTTTTTCCACTCATTATTGCTTTTATTAGCAAAAAAAAAAAAAAAAAACAACTTCAGATTAGTTACAAAAAATATTCAAAATATGGCACGTTTTTTCCAACCACAACAAACAGCGGAATGACAAGCTCACACCCGCTATAACGATTGAGACATTTTTTTTCGACGCTTATTACACAATAGTCGTGAAAAAAGTTGCCAGCAACAACTAATTTACAGTACACCTGTTTTGAGTACATTTTTTTTCACTAAACGTTGTGGTGGAAATTTATATCATGCAAAAAAGGGTTAAATTATTTAGAAATAAAATGTTGCAAATGGGATTTGAATTCAAAATGTGTCCAAAAAACATGAGATTATTTTAATTCATCATATACATAAAAGTAAAGTTCAAGATAACAGAAAAAATTAAATATTTTTGAACATCAACACACATTCTCTTTCTTCCCTCCCCACTCCCTTCTCTCAAATATACATACTCATCCACACCATTTAAATACTTTAAATAGGAAGTTTACCACAATTTAGCCTTTTAGCGAAAAATTATTTAAAAAAAATTCTTTATTTAGGTTTCAAGATGACGGCTGTGGCGATACCATTTTTGCTGTCCATGCTTTTGGGGAGGACAATTGACTTGACAACATACCACATCGGCGGGGAGATTTATGATCACAATGAATATGATGAGGTAAGCAGATAAGAAAGAAGATAATACCAATTTCTTTCTTTAACATCTTCATCGGTAAATTTATTCAGACTTTATTTTTATTTTTCATTTAGCCTAAAATGTCTTGTTTCATTGATGTGCTAACAATCGGAGATCTATATAAAGTTGCGACAAGATTGTATGCACTATTTTATCATCTCCACATTAAAATGTATAAAGATAATACAATTTTTCAAATGTGTCAACAATTGCAGCTTAAAAAAAGTACTGTAATGATATCTGAATCAATATGTCATGGGCGCATGAGATGCAATTTAGCGTGTTATTTTTTTTATTAAGAAAAACCTACACATTTAAAGAATTTAATAATTTTTTTTGTTCAAAATTTCAGTCACATAATGTCAGTGTCACAATCTTATAAAATTAAATTTCTTTTCAATTACCAAGTAGAAATCTGAAGGTTCGGTTTCTTAGCCCTCTAACAGCTCACAGAGAAGAAGAAATAGAGGTCTCTCTTTCTCTGTCACTAATAAAAATTCGTTTAAGATGGCAATCCGCAAAGACTGTGGCGCCATCCCTTACAGCGATCGGAACTAATAGGAAATACGTCAATCTAACAAAGTAATTCTGACATTATATTGTCGTGGTAACCATGCAGATAATAAGTTATCGCTTTTATTTTGTTTTTGAACAAATATTATAAAATACAAGAGTACATAATTTCCCACGATCCATTTTTAATAGACCTGCACAATAAGTTCTGAAATAGCATTTTTATCAATTTATGTTCCATTCTCGACTAAGTGATTATTCCTTCATAAAAAAATTAATGATAGATTTGGAATTAAGATAAAAAGGAAATAATGTAATCATATTCTTATAAGACAGTTAATAGATTTTTTTATAACTTGTTAAGCATTTACAACTTTAATGTTTTTATAAGTAATTGAATTACGTTGACTCTTTTTGAAAAAGTTCTTTCAGATATTTTTTAAACTTCACACAATACCTTTTATTACTTAAGTTAATATTATATTAATTTTTAGCATATTTTTTAACGTAGTGTAATTGGCTTTTGATAAATTTATATTTACTTTTATATAAGCTGAAAATATGTTAAAAATTAATATTTTTTCCAACTTTGAAAGTAAATATATACTCCTCTAATTAATTTTGTAGCATTCTATACTCAAAATAATGCCAACACTCAACTGAAATGATAAAAATAATGTCTAATAATTTTATTGAACAAAAATAACAATTAACAAAATAAGGAAAATAAATAACATTTCTAAATATTTATATTTAAAAAGAAATTTCTAAATACTTATAAACATTTGTATTAAAAAACATTTTAAAATATTTCTAAACATTTATATGAAAAAATATTTCTAACATATCTAGAAATTCTATAAAACAAAGTCGTTTGGGAAGTTCATGCCTTTAATTAAAGAATTTTGTTAAATATAAATAACAACTTTAGAAATAAAAGCTGTGATGAAAAGGCTCAATGTTCTTAACTTTTAGCTGATGCAAATTTTAGGTAACTGCAACTGTGTGATTCAGTGCCTCCTCTCCCCCCCGAAAAAAACAATGATTAGGGTAAAATTATGAAATTTCAGTTGTATTTTTACATAAGCTTCATTCGAAATCCATTCCTATTATGAATAATTAAGCAATTAAAATTTGTATTATTCCATGACCAATAATTTAAAAGACATTCACTAATAAGCAATTTGTCTTCCAAGTTTAAAATTTGTATTAATAAATTTGTATTAAACGAAGTTCAAATTAGTCCGTTTTGTTTCTTTTAATGTACGATATGTTATGAAAAATTAATCAGCGCATTATTTGAAAATTTATTTGAGTATGAAATGATTGATGTTTAGAACGGATATGAACGTTTTTTGGAGTTCCCGCCTCGGCTCGAGGCTATCTCCATATAAAAAAAATAGTGGTAAATAATAATATATAACACGAAACTTTCTTACATCCAGATCAGATTGTCAGAATAAAATATTTCAATATAAATATTCTTTTAAATCAATGAAAATATCAATGTTAGAAATATCCATCCATATGATAAAAATTTGTTAAAAATTATTATATAATAATATTTAACAAAAATTAAAACGCCGCAACTAATTCATACCAAAAACGAAGGATATACATTTTTTATGCAAAAACCTAAGATATACATTCTTTATGGAAAAACGAAACACATATCAATTTATGCGAATTTTTTTTTTAAATTCAAAATACAAATGAATAAAAATTTAATTCTTTTTAAGCCTATTTTCTATAATATGAAAGTATCTTTAAAAAATATTCGTTCAGAATATTAACAAATAGAACATTTTGGTTTCTTAACGGCTTTTTCATATTCCTAACATTTTCATTCAGTATTCGTATTCATGGTTCTGAAAACAATCCAAGCAGTACACAGAAAAAAAAAAAGCAAATACAAAACAAAAAATATTAAAATGCCAATTAGTATGCCTATTATGCTTACCACGTCACTTTTGAGCCAGGTTTGTTACCAAAAATATGCCTGTGATGATTTTGGTTTGTAGTAACTGAGCGCTGCAATCATTTATCAAACTCCTGAGTGAAACCACTGATTCTCTTTCTCTGTGTAATAACCTTTCTTCCACGCTAAAGCCTCGATAATTTCGGTTAATAGAATACAAATATCAAGGTATTTTTAGTTATAAAACTAAAACTTTTAAAAAAAGTGGTATTATCAGAAAGAATTTCTTTTCTTATTTAAAAAGATACATCGATGAAAAAGAAATAATTCTAAATTTATTTTTCACAATACGGTCCAGAACTTTCATTACATTTTACCAATGTTATGCGATATTCACATAGCTTTCAATAACTGAGAAATAAGAAAATTCAACCTTTTGAGTGATAGCAGTGTTCTATTTCAAGAAATGATAATTAAGTCTAAAGATTAAAAAGTGTCGCTGATATGAAGATATGAAGAATGTCGCTACATAAAAATAATAAATTGTCCTTAATTTTTGAATTTTTTCTTGAATTTCATTCTAACAATGAAAACCGTGTTACAAATTAAGCATCAGATCAAATTTTAAAAATTTATTTAAATTTAAGAAAAAAATGTACGGAAATGATATTGGTATCGTTAAAAAAATTTATTTGATTGAATGTTTTTGTGTAAAATTCAATTTAAGAGATGCGTATAAGTCTTTTATATGTCGTAATATTTTCGGAACTATATAACCAATATCATTAATTTTTAATAAAATTTTTAATTAATTTATAAGCTAATTAACTTTTTTAATTTTAAAAAGGCGTTAATGATTTTCCATTTATCTTGAAAAGTAAATACGCCAAATTTCATCAACATCAGATAAAAGTTGTTGAGTTGCATAAAATAAAATGTAAACAAACATTTATCTGTATGAGCAGAGATTTGAGAAAACGAACCATTTTGAAGAGCCTAACCTCTCAACGTTCTATTGAAAACGTCTCCCAGTTTGGAAGCTCTATTTTTATAAGATCGTTTCTGTAACAAGTAACATATGAATTAATAAATTTTATATATATTCACTCTAGGTATTTAATTTAAATTTTTTGCAGACTCCTCTGCACTACCTAAACAGCACCTACACTGTTTTACAAGAGAATGTTTTCCCTTATTCTCACATTGGACTTCCAGCTGACATTGTTCTCAGAATCAAGTCAGACGATCTTCATTCTGCCTCGGGAGCACTGGGTTTGGATGGATTGCTCAAAGAGACGTCATGGAAATCGAATAGTGTGGTCATAGCCGTGACTTCTGCGGTCCAGACAGTAAGGAATAAATATTTAGAGTATTCATATTTATACACGTTATGATGTCGGGTTCTCATAGAATACAAAACTGAGTGGCATAGAAAAATTTTTAAAAATATGTGTCGGATAATCTACGTAAAATTGTAAATAAAATCTTACTCTATGTCTCGTTTAATATTATAAGTGAAATCTAATTGAACTGCAAACACAGAATCGAATATGGGGAAAAAATGCATGGGCGTCCGAAGCCTTAGCCACTACTCCATCTCTGATACGCTTATGCAGGTCATATATGTTTAAAAAAATGTCTTTTGTATAAGATTGCCTTTTACCAGGAAAGGCACCAATATAGATAAACTTAAAAAGCAAAACCTTATTTAAATAGAAAATATGATCCAATTCGTTAGAGCCGTTTCCGAGGTACCCGAAATAAATTTATTTAAATACAAGAATTGCTCGTTTCAAGTTATAAGATATGAAAATGCTATATTGTCATAAAATCAATAAAGGAAAAATAAATCGAAAGTTTACATGAGGGTTTTGTTGCAACCATCACTTGCCTTGGTGGCATCTGATCTTAAATTCTATCTCTGTCAGGCCTTTCAAAGATTGTTTAAGACGTACAAAGATTTGAAAAAAGCTGTTGTCAATAAAACCCATGTCCTCTAGCAAAACCACACCTCTACCTGTTAAGTGATCAAACAACTCTCCAATACACTGATGCTACTCAGTCTCATTGTTAATTTTTATAAAATAATGATGCTCTTAATGCTAATTCAATCAATATCACAAAAACAACACAATTTCCTCACCTGATATTAAAATATTCCAAGTGGCTTGTATTCGCAGATTAGAAGTTAAAAAACAACAACTTGCTAATGCCTTTTTTTCTCTCTCTCTTTCTTTGCATGCATGAATAGGATGCGAGCTTATCAACTAATGATGTCACTTTATTGTTCTATTGCAGATAAATTGTCCCAATATACCTGGTGATTCAAAAGTCCATTACTATTTGAAAATTCAATAATTTACACAACAATGTAGGTAGAAATGTAAAGACACAAGTGTTTGAAATGACATGGGGTTTTATTAAAATAAAAAAGTGCAAACATGGCCAACAGATGAAGCTTTATATAATAACAAAAGCAAATATTAGCATATCAATTGATTTTTAGCAAAGGCCATGTTCTTTATGACAAATACTCAACATATCGGTAATCCTTGTAGTCGGGGACAGTGTTGTGAATAGCACTGAATAGCATATCTGTAGGTGTGGTTACAAATTGTCGCTGGATGTTGCCTTTTAGTATCCTTAATGAGATAGGCCGTCGCAGTAGACTTACAATTTCAGATAACCCTACAATCAATAATCAAACGGATTGAGATCTGGGAGGTCATGTAGCACGGAAGTGGGGGCTCAGCAAGAAATCATCACCAAACTATGTGGGCAAGAGTTCTTTTACACGTGTAGCAATATAAGGTGGAGTCCTATCCTGCATGAAAATCGTACCTTCCAGCCGGTGTTAATGAGCCAGGCCAGGGATGAGGCGATTCTGCAACATTCTTTTTTCCCTTTTGGTTTCCATAAAACTCCATGTCATGTCAAGCATGTTTCTCAATTTTTTACTCCCTATGTACAATATTTCATGAATTATTGAATTTTCAAATATTAATGGACTTCTGAATCACCCGATAGACAGGATGCAACTAAGAAAACTTTATGCTTCACCAATACATGCGGGAGTTTTAACACTCTGGAAAACTTTACACTGTTAATGAAATCTGTTACACTAACTTATTATTGACCATTGATGTAGGTACTCCGAGAAATAAAGAAAGATGCCACACTGTTAGACAACTGGACAACCCGTACTGATTCCAGCCAGACCCACTACGTACATGCACAATTCTTCGGGGGGTGGAGCATCATTCTCTATCGGTTTAAGTGCAAGCATTCAGGATTGGAAGAAAAAGTGAGAAAACTTCTGACATCCGCCTTGGGAGTCAGTGGTCCAATGGACGAAAAAGCTGTTGGTAATAAAAAATCAGAAATCCATTTATTATTGAATGATTATCTTAAGAATCCATTGCATGTCTATAATATCTATATTTTATGGCCAATACAATATTTACATACAACCAATTCGATATGCCAATGCAGTTTTTCATAGAAAATAAGTCGCTTTTAGCTTTTAGAAATGTCAATTTGTGGTTTTGTTCACCTACATATTCCAAGATACATTGACTAGTTTGCAAAAGAAATTGTCTATTTGAAACTGTATAAATTGCTAGACATAACAAATTAAAAGGGGATGTAAAGATCTTATTTCTAAGAAAGTGCTAAAAAAAGGCAATATTTTAGCTTAATTTCAACATAGGCAAAAACGTGCGACTGAATGGGTTGATGGAGCAATCAAATTAGTTAGAATTTCACCATAACAATAAAAACGCTGTTACAGATTGGGTATCAAATCTAATTTTTAAAAAATATTAAAGAATTTTTTTAAAAAATATTAGAGAAACAGATTATATGTTAATACATTTGGTGTCATTTGAAAGGTTATTTCATGTGATGTAATACAACTGAAAAGCCTCGGAATATTTTTTCATTAAATTAACATATATTTTAATTAACTCTTGGAATTTGAAAAGTTTAAAGTGATCTTCCTCTTTTCTTGAAGAGTTCTTGGGCAGAATTATGTCAAGATTAGGTTAAAACTATAGATTTACATAAATGATACATGATCTCTCATCTTTATATGTTTACGTGGATACTTTAGTCTTCTTTTTATTCATTTATTTATTATTTTATTTTGCTCTATTTCCTTCAAGTCTGCACAAGTGTTTCTTCTGCAATCTTATGCCACTTTTTCTAGGACAATTTTGTATAATTTAAATTCTTATCAAGTTTATTTTTAGACTATAATTCCTTTATTAATATTTCTTTCTTAGTGGCCACAGTGAACAAAGAAATCAATTTCCGCAGGGAAAACAAAAAGATCACGAAAAAAAAAAAAGTCATCCAATTTTTATGACAAAAAAAAAAAGCTGCTCCGTATAATAATTTTAAAATCACTTGAAATTCAGAAACATGCAGTTAGAAATAACGGGAGAGTGAAAAATAATATTATGGCAATGCATATCATCAATTTGAGGGATTAAAACTTCTAATTACTGTTAAAAAACACTGAAAGCCCTTCAGCAGATAAGAATTAATCTACTACCATTTGGCCGAAACAGTGGTTCTACAAGTAGAAACATCTTTCATTGATATTAAAGAATATTAAATTTGATGAAATCTCAAAATAAAAAAATACTGCAATTATTAAAATACTTATTATTAGTTGATTTTAAAGTATCTTCGGAGGAGTAAGAAAAGAACTTAAGTAAAAAATAATTCTTGTTGTCAGAAGGTTGTTGATTGTCATTAGTCTAATCGCTAAATAGTAGTCTTATGGAATAAAAGCACCAAGGATTCATTCAGATTAAAATCTACAATTTTTATTCACAGCTACCGTCTTAGATAGTTCAAGCGTACTTTCATAAAACAGGAAATCCGTTAGACTGCCGCTTTCGCCTGGCGACTGTACTGCTTGTACATGCTCATAAGTAAGCAACCACACGGAGGGATTAACTTCACCATAAACTCATAATTTTTTGACACTTTCTCCTGTAAATGAACAGTATTTTACAGTTAATTTCAACGTTTTGTTAGAGTCAAATCCTATTATTTTCACAAAATCCAACGTTCGAGCAAAAGTGATATCGAGTTATAACGAGTTGAGGGAAACGGCGTACCCCGCTTCAAACTTCCATGCTGTTCCAAGGAAAGGAAATTGTTGAAACCCATTGAAACCGGTTTCGAATTTAGAAACCATTGGTACTGAAGCTAATATAAGAGTTACTTGTATGCGTAAAGAAAGTCCGATTTTGGTTTTAAGAAATAACTTTTAACTGATTAATTTAATTTTTACTCTAATAGAGCGCAATTAAATTGAATTTTGATTTAACATTAGGAGCACCAATGTCATACAGAAAAATTATTTTAAAATGATATCACGATTATAAAATATTTATGAAGATGAATTATAAATCAGATGCTAAAAAGTGGAAATTTTTTAAACTAAAAAATATGTCTACTTTTAGAAAAAAATGTATTTTTGAAAGCTTCTTTTATTAAATTGAAGCTTTCTAAAATTCAGTTTTCACTTTACTTAATCATATAGAAGGAATATTAGTTCTGGAGATTGAAGTGTGGTATTATGTTAGAGAGTGTGGTGGTGTTATGTAGAGTGTTGTTTAATCGCTATTAGAAAAATAAACTCTTTATTTCACTAACAACTATCGTAACATCACCGCTTAGCGCGCGAATATATAGAACGGGGATTCCCCGGGCGAAGTATTAACATAGATTGTATTAGGGAAAGTAGATAGGTAGCGTTTTAGAATAACATGAATGCAAGATGGCGCTATGATCACTACAAGAGTATTACAATAAGTTCAAAATTCACCCATAACCACTACGTTTATAACTAAGCCGATTGATTGATAAATTACTGACATTCTTGTTTGTCCTACGATCACTCTTTAAGAAAGGAATAATCAAACCCATTAGGTTGCATGAATTCTGTTTGACTATAAACAAACAAATAAGAAATAAAAGTAGTTTAGCGGCATATAATAACCAAATTATTCTCGTAAAAGTGCTATTTTTAAAATCACGTACGTAATCACGTAATTTAAGCGTTTCCAGTATATACCTCAGGTTTTTTACAAATTACCCTATATTATAAAATTATTCAATGCCCTTTATATCACCATTCATAAAATTGTTCTAATTCTTCAGGTTTATGGCAAAGCGCCCTGGCAGCACTGAGACATGACGAAGAATTGAAGGATAACGTCATTGTGGAAGTGCATGTGTATTCCAGTGTTCCACATTCTGAAGATATCACCTCACCAGACTCGATACTCAAGGCCATCAAGAAGTTTCCTGAAGATGTGGGTAAATTAGGAAAGCCCCTGTACGTGGAGTTGAAATCTTTACATGATTTGAATCACAAATACCCTATCGTGAGACCTGATCTGTAAGTTCACAAACTTTCTTGTAGTTTGAAATGGGTCAATGCAAATTCACATAAGCGTTACATCAACTTTAAACTTTCTTGCAATTGCTAATTGTAGTGCCTCTTCCTACTGTTCGTTCTCGGATTCGAAAACTTTCCGCGCTTTTGCGCATGCGTTTGGATGAGTTTATTTAGTCAAAATAGGGTGAGAGGGAAGATGGAAAGAAAAGATTGTTACATTTAACAATAAGGTGAACTGGGATTATACACAAATTTAAAAAACGGGGAAACAGTGGATAAACTCGTAAAATTATTGGGAAAAGATAGTAATTAAGAATAAAATAACAGCAATTTTTATGTACTGTAATGGGCTCTAGATATTAAATTATGATGACAAAAATAACAAATTTATGTTCTTAAAATTCGTTAATTCACTTTTTTACAAAATGTTAATGATTTTTTATGTTAATACTTTTTTTTTATTTGTTATTGAATTCGTTGATTACATTTTGAGATTAACAACAATAGATAATCTCTCTATGATATGATGTAAAATATTCTTCATGCCACTTCTGAAAGTTTTTTTTTCCGCTTAAATCACCTATATAAACAATCAGTATCCGAATTTGATTTAAAATAAAATACTTCGGTCAAAAACGACATGATACTCAGATGCATGTGGAAAAAAAAAGAAAAGAAAAGAAACTGAATGAGAAAATATCCGATGGGCAGAAATCAAGGTCAAAGGATGACGAAGAATAGCGCAAATGCGCTCATCTTTCTGCTCCTCATCCCTTAGCAAACAAGAATCATCGAAAAGTATAGTCTCGGAATATTGAAACGAAAAATGCATGATTCCGTTTATATTGGATCAATCGTTTATCATAAAAGGAATCAATTTCTTTATCTGTCTGCAATATAAAGATTTGGAATAGCAGCAGTGGCTGAGGAACTACTTAATTCTTTTTCTTCCCCTTTTTCAGCCTGTCACGTGACTTCCCCTTTTCAGTCAACAATTTTTCCAGAGTAAATTTAGCTTAAAATAACATTCATTGCTTGTATACATTGCTTTACGTTCATCATTTGTTTGTGATGCGACAGCAAAAGCAAAGGGTCAACCGGATCCATTGATGGTCTTGGCGTTAGTATTGGAAGTATCGAAAAGAAAAAAACAACAAAAAACATTCCTTTCTTTGTCACTAATTTAAATTGATTTCGTTAATTTACTAAAGAATTCTTATTGCATCAATAGTGGACATGTTATATCACATCTAAAGCAAGTTTTCTCGCTGAAAAACGTTAATATTTACGAATTTTCAGGCAAAAAAATTATAAGTGTAATAACGAAAGGCCCAAATCACAAAAAAACTTCTCATTAATCATAATAAAAGGAAGATTAATTATTACCAACAATAAATAAAGGTTTTAATACTTAATTCTTGTTATTACAAACCAAAAAATTTCTTCTTTCTTTTAAAAGCAACGAACTGAATTGTTCTATCTATAAACAAAACATCCGATATAAGCAACTATCATCACAATTCAGTGGAGACATACTACATTAATCTTAAAACATCAACATATTTGAACATCAGTTGATAAACAATTTGTGCCATACATTCTAGTTTTATAACTGAAATTGATGCAAATGTCCTATCAGCTATGGGAAATTTCAAGTCGAAACTAATTATTACAATTATTTTTAACTGAGTGCTGTTAAAAAAATTTATAAATGCAATTCTTTTCATAACTTAAATAACACCTTAATCAATATAACTGTAGATATTAGATTATGTTTGCTTGACACAAGTTTTATGAAAATTATAAAGCGTTAATTTGTAATGCGATATGCCAACATTTGAATGCCTTGATTGGTGTATTTATTTATTTACTATAAGAATGCGTTACACCATGCAGTTAAGATATGACGGATGGAAGTTCCTATAAGATTGTACACCTCGACAACTCTACAGTTTTATTAATTAATTTCACACCATGGAATTTCCCCGCATGTTATTAATCCTTTATGTAAAAATCTTTCAAAGAGTATATATTGTTACAAACCTGTAATTCGGCTTCCCAGCATAGTTTGTTCCATCAACAGAAAGAAAGTTCTACAGTCATCTGAATGGGACAGAGTCCAGGTGGCGCGTCGGAGGTCCCAGAGCTTGGCGACAAACTTGGCGACAATTTGGCGACCAATTTGGCGACTTTGGCGCCAAAATACATTATACCCGAAACTTCGAGAATCCATCCAGTAGGAACCGAGATACGCCTCGAACATTCCTGATTGGTTGAGAGGCTTCTAGCCCCGCCTCCCGAGACCTATAAAAGGGGATGCAGCTGACAGTTGTTGCCGACCGGAGATGGCGCTCCAAATAATATTCCTTGTGTCCTTGTGAGTGTAAGTCAAGTCAGTAATCCGAATCCGAGTCGGTGAAGTCGAGGACAGAGTAGACGGAAGCGACGGAGTCAAGCTAGTACTGAACAGAGCTGTGCGCTACTGTCTGCAGTAGATTCTGGTTGTATGCTGCTGTTGTATGCTACACGTCTCGGGAGAAGATAATCGTCTTCTGTGTTGTATATAGTTGTCGTTTTTGTGCTGTCCTGTGTGTCTTCGTGTAAATAAAGGTCGTTGTTTTTATTCTACTTCTGCCTACTGATTGAGCGTTCTCCACACCATATAACTTCCACTATCCAAACGAACCCCGGTAAAAAAATTTCGTAACAATATGTTTTTCGAAAGTCTATCAAGAATAGCATTCAAAGTAAACTGTATATTTCTTTCATATAATTCTATGGAGTTCACTTGAGGTTTATAGCTTAATTATACAACAATAAAATTTCATCTAACACGTATCGAACCTCATTTGCTAACTTTCATTACATCTTCATTTAAAGTGCTCGAAGGAAAAATACTTTGACACCAGTCCTTAACGAAATTTCTAAATCAAGAAAATCTGTTCCTATTCGGGCGCTAATTTAAGAAAAGTTGAAATTTTTCGGTTTTATCGTTCATAACAATATGTATGTAACGATATTTTAAACTCTTGATTTAATCCAAATTAATTTCCAAAGCTTTATCTTAATTTAGCCCATCGTAACTTCATTCTAAAATATTCTTTTATTTCGTGATCCAATTCCACTTTCGGTTTAATTAATTCCTCTGTAAAACTAATGCGCCATCAGTACTAATTAATGATTAAATGAAAGTGATACTTCATTTGATACTTTTGCCCTTGTCAAAGGTCATATGTTTCCCTAGTGATCATTTGTTTGTCCCTTTTAGCCTTCTTTCTTACTTCTGTTTTTTGTGCCGCGCTGTACCTTCTTGTAAATAATCATGCTTGCTACTCGGAAGAGAACAAAACGAAATTAAAAATACAACGTCACGTCTATGTCTTCAAACCTGCACTCTTCTTCAACCAAAAATATGTTACATATTATTTAGCCGACAGGATCCAAAAGCCATTCATATAATTGAACCGACAGGTTTCCAAAACGCTTGCATGTATATATATTAAAAGTCTAAAATTCCATCTAATACTCATTTTTTTTTCTCATAGCAATTTAGAAGAATACTTTTTAAAATTGGACGAAATGTATGACGACGTGAGATCCACGAAATTAGCTATACGAAAATGGATATTCACAAGTGACACAGAATTTACAGAGGAAGAAGAGGAAAAAGTATCACTTTTATTATTTTGAAATTTTGTTTTTTTAACTTGCTAATATACCGTATGTTGCCCAGTTAAAAAATGGTTACTTGCCTTGATTAATAAAAAACTAATTGTTAAATTAATTTTGGGGAGCCTGTGCCAAAACATTTCTTATGCATCCGTTTGTCCCGCCGCGGGGGTACATCGTAATTGAGTATGAGAAGTTTCAGGCATGTTGGTTGGTATTCGCCACCCTTGTGGGTACACGAAAAGGTGGGGATCTGGTTCCTCCCTTCGATGACGGGACATACTTCCTTAGGGAAGGATTGTACCGTGGTCAGTGATGGTCCTTAAGACTTAACCACAGTTCCCACTATTGTGGTGGTCCGGTCCGGTCATGCAATTTTTTTTCCCATATGCCTTCCGGTGGGTATTCAATTTGTGATTATGCTTCCATTTTCTTTAAAATCCAATGATATGACACATCTTCCATGGGAGGGGTTGCATCATAGCTGATAATGGCTATTGAAAATCAGGCACATAACTTAGCTGTTGAGATAATAGTAATTCCTTATTGCTTCGGCATAACGGATTTACTCCATTGTGGACAACATATAATGTGGAAAATAACAAAAAATAATAATAATAATAAAAACTGTTTAGATTATAATAAACTATTCGCTAAACTAAGCGTCTAATAAGAAAAAGCCTTAAAAATTACATTTACAGTTTAAAAAAATACTTAAACACATTCATGAGCAAATATGAAATAGGCGTAAAGCTTTTAGCATAGAATACAAAATCCATGAAATAATGACAGGTGGGTGCCCACTTACATAACTCAGTTGGAATTGGTGAATAGTTTCAATAAACAATTCGTCTAATGGAAAAATATTTTATTATGAATATTAATTAAAATTATGTCACATTTGTTATGTTAAATTTAAACTAATAATTTTTGAAAATAATACACAAAACCTAGAGAAGTATTTAACAGTAACATACTAGTTCTTGGTTTGCTCTTTACTGAAACTTCACAGTCCCATAGGACACTGCTTCAGTCACTATGGCTGTCAGCTGCCGTTAGTGTTATTGGAAGAAATCACCAACTCTCCCATTGGCTCTAATACATAGCTCTTGGAATTAGACGTGAAGCAGCAATGCTGGTATTAAATTACCGCAATGAATTTATATCAAACATTTTTAAATTTCTCTCTCTTTTTTTTTTTTTTTTTTTTGCAGATTTCCCATTTGTTTGATCACGTCAGTGGATGTACGAATCTTTTTCATTCCATAGCTAGAGAAGCAAGTATTTACAAATCTATAGACAAAATGGTCTACCATTCAGCCCAATATTTGTACAGGAAAGGCCTCGAAAAAGGAGTCGCAAATTACAGACAGCAATATCTTCGACTGAGGGAAGACACAGGTATAAAATAAAAACTTGTATATACAGCTTTAAAATCCTAAAAGAAATGAACTTTTAAATATTTTTTAAAAAAATTATCCACTACCAATTAGATCTTAATTATTGATCATAATTAATTTTTTATATCACATATATTGTACTTTTTATTTCATAAAACTACTATAATATTACATGGAATTTTTTATAATTACAAACAACATTTTACACTTTTATTAAACTATTAAAATGTAGCAATAAATTTCTGATTTCAGTTTATAATTTATTACTATAAAAATTGTGGAATTGTTTCGTGGAAGCAACTTTTTTCTCAAACAAACTACAAGGTGGCACACCTCACGTCGAATCAAAATTTAATTAAATTACTCTATTAACTAATAAATAAGTTCTGAAAATATTACAATAGTTTTATCTCCCCCACAATGCGACAGCACATAAAAATGTTGTAACCTTTGGACATCAAGATGTTGGTGAAAATTTGATTACATTACTCCATTTTTACAAACATAGAAAAAGTGGAATTTAATAAAAGAATTAAAATGTAGCAAAATAAATCAATCCGATATTCAAACAATATCGATTTATTTGAGAAAAGATTGTTCTTATGATCATCTTCAGTATTCAAAAGAAATCATTTGATGAGTTCTGCATGAAAAGTTGGCTTTCTAGTAACAGTAGAAAAGAAAATTACAAGGCAGATTTTTTTTTTATTTGTTCCATTTATGGGTTGAATTATGGATAGCTTATAAATAATAGGCAATAATAAAATTATTGATAAAGAGAGAATGAAGACCTTGAAAATTAATACAGGAATTTCAAGATTAAATCTTTAGAATGATGCAAAATTCTAATTTAAGGTAATGATTCAGAAATGGGAATCGAAAGAAAAAAAAAGTTGAATATGTTATCATGAAATTTTACAAATATTATACTCATGAATTTATTTGCTACTAGCCGCCTTTGGCGACCAGCCGGTTCGCCAGTATTACCGCTCGCTACAATTTTCAATTAAATATTTTAAGTAACTGGTCTCTTAAAGGATTCTCAAACAAAACATTTTTAATCTTCAAATTTTGATAGTCATACCAAACTTATATTGTTTAGATCGTTTCGTTCAATTTACTATATATATTTTGCTAATTTGTTGCCATTTCCGGTAAAACTTCAACATTAATTAAAAATATAAATGACGAAATTGCAATTAATATTAAGATATTTTTTAATAAAACCAAGCGTTTTATTTTATTAATCATATTTATTGTTATTTATTAATTATTATTATTATTGAATATGTGTATTGCAAACAGAATCGCTCGGTATTTAAGTCTTATGTTAACTACAAATATTTTTCATAGTTTGTAATATCACAAAGAATAATTCAACAAAAATTTCTCAGATGCAGCATAAAATTCAGTTTTTAGTTTTGCTTTCAAAAGGATTGAAATGAAATCAATTAAAATATTTTGTTCCGGCCTATAAATATATTCCAAAAATTATGAAGTCTAAATTTAATGCAGTAAGGTAACATATTCTGAGAGATATTCTGGACACACCAAATTTTAAATGAATGAATGAATGCTTCTATTTTCCACGATCAACTAAGACTTATTTATGAAGTTTTGAATGTTAAAAATTTAGAAAAACTCACCATTTTCATAATCTTAGGCCAATTAATCTTGAGAAACCTGCGCGCTTATTGGCGTATTTTCCTTGAAACGATCGATGAAAAATCTAAAATTATCCTTTTTTTATTGAATAGTGATATTCAAATCTTCATAAATCAGTCAGTTTAAGTGATTTGAAATTAACTCTTAAAAGTCAGTGATTTAGTTGATTGGAAATTAACTCTATGACCACCATAAAATCTGTGCTTTCTCTTGTGGTCTATGCATTCTCCTTAACATCCGATCGAATAAAACAACAGATACAAAAGTACTACATAGAACAAACACATCAAAAGTAAACATAACATTTCAATAGTTGCCAAAAACGAAAGAGAAAAATGCAATTAATAAGCAGACGA
This sequence comes from Argiope aurantia, assembly GCA_026543865.1. Lineage (NCBI taxonomy): Eukaryota > Metazoa > Arthropoda > Arachnida > Araneae > Araneidae > Argiope > Argiope aurantia. The sequence continues at coordinate 61,283 of JAPMOR010102801.1, forward strand.
TATGTAGAAAAGTACAGATATTTAGACTGGAAAATGAAATTATCTGAAATTAAAAACACGCGCATATGATATTTACAAAAGTAAAAATATTCAAACCTGAAAAGGAAAATATATGAGTTATTCCATCAATAAATGCCATAAGTTTGTTTACATCTTCATTATTTTATGAGTCATTAAATATCAAAATGGATCCGGGACTGAATAAACACCCTGTATAGAGAGTGTAAATGATCATAAAATAAATTTTCTTGAATTTTTTAGAAAAAATATTTCCTATTTGTTTCATTTCTTACAGACGCTTGCCGAAAATTATAATTTTGCAGATTTTATTTCCAAAAAGATTTAATTTATTTTCAGTTAGAGCTTTAATCAATGTGATGGCAACACTTTGAAAAAAGCTATTTTTTTCTCATGAATGCGGAACGTGCTTAATCCTCATTTTTATTTTTGACGAAAAAAAATTATTGAAATACATAGTTCAAAGATTTTATTTAAAAATTCATTAAAAATAGAAATTTAATTTTAAGATTAAAACAGTAGTATCATTTAAAAGATAAATTTTTTATCTTTAACTTCATGTAAAAATCTTTTTTGTGCGGTAATAGGTTGAATGGTCTGGTCTGTAGAGCGCCAACACACACACACACACACACACACACACACACACACACACATTGAGCTTTATTATAAGTATAGATGTCTTTAATATAAAAATTTATTTTTAAGAAATTGCAAATTATTTTAACTCTTTCAGCAAAAGACTAATCGCTTGATCTAACATTTATTTTCTGTAAAATTAAATCAATTTCATAACAAACACGAGATTAAGAAATGCTTAATGTCTAGTGCTAGCTGTCAATTTCTAGACGAAAAAAAAATCGAGAAAATATGACATAATTTCACACAAATATGGTTACCCTAATAAGAAACAGGAATTATTTCCATTCCTAATTTAAATATTATTGGAAATTAAAATCTCAAATTGAATTAAATGATTGATTTTGTTGAATTGATTGAACACCTACACCGTACTCTGTTTCAGAATGATTTTTGATTTTATTTTCTTGGATTCCTACCCATGTTTGTATCCAGGGAAGTGAAAACTCGATGCTGCTGCAAAATCTGCAAATTATTTCATGTTCAGCCTCTTCTTTATGCTAATGTGCGAGCACATATTAAAAAATTGGTTTTTAAAAATTGGCAAAGTCAATTTTTAAATCAAGAATTAAAGTACAGAAAATAAATGGTGCAGTGTAAAACCTGTAATAACATCATGGATTCCTCCGCTAAACGGCAGATACGTCATCCTAACCCGGTTAAGGATTGGTCATTCAAGGCTTAAAACAAAATTATCTATATTTCTCAGAGCATCTACCAACTTGTGGGGACATTTTAACTATACGACTTCGTTACGTTTTCAGTATTTTAATTATTATATATGGGATTTCAAATACCTAATTGGGCAAAAACCGTATATCAGCATCTTTGCATTCTTAAAACAAGAAAGGGTTTTACATGATATTTGATTTTATTCACATACTTCTTTTAACTTCTTCATTTCCAGCTTTATTCCTTCTATATGGTTTTTAATTCACTTTCTGAATAAATTATAATCTTGAGTATCGGCGCAATTTATCCTACAAAAGGATCTTGCGCTATAAACAATATGGTCTTCTATTATTATTTCACTTCAATTTAAATTTACGAGTTTTATGGAGTACCCGTCTTTTTCTCGAGGCTATCTCTTTCCTTGTAGAATAAGTCCTGACAATAGATGTGCCCTGTACTGAGTTGGTATGGTAAATGGACTTCTACTCAGTCTGATCTTCACTTCAATTCAAATAAAATGTGTCAGGAATTCAAACAGGAGAAATGTTTTTACTTAATGATAATATTGTGATCTAATTCGAACATTTCGTTTTTAGTTAATAATTAAGGAAATATTAATATTTCCAAAATATTCATGCAAATACTCAACGATTTGTCCCGTCTATTTTTTTTAATCTAATTTGATTAGATTCGTGTTTTTAAATGTGGAATTCTGTATATATACTGTTATAATATTTGACAATATACTGTTTTAAAAGTTTCGAAGCTACAGTATTAGCGAATGGATTTATTTAATCAGACTTTGGTATTGTGGTACAGCGCGAACGGCGATCCCTGAAAAAGAGCTTTTGAAGGCAAAATTGATTTTAGCATTTTGCATTATTCACAACAATACATTACTAAATAAAAACTAAAAAGCAGGAAATAATTAAATTAACCGATAAAAAAAAATTCTTAACTGTAACCCTTATTATTGTTATTTGAAAATATTTTCTCACCTTGAACTTTTAAAATCGACATATTACTATATTTCATGCAAATCAACAACCATTCACAAGTCATTTTATTAGACACTTGATTTTTAGCTATCTTTAATTTCAAGCGATTTAATTCTCTCACAGATCCTGACTGCAAAAAGGACTTCAGTGATAAAATAACAGGCATTCTGGTGGTTGCCGAAAATGAACGCATTGAAGCTGGTGAAATGAAAGAAGGGCTCGAAGGATGCAAGGACCTGTGCCTGAAAGAGCCGAAGTGCAGGTCTATTCGCTACGTTGAGAAACTGCCTGTCATAGTGGGAGATTCTGAAGATGATAAAGACGTGCAAAATTCCAAAGCCAGACTCATTCTCAAATTTAAGCAGTAAGTGATAAAAATTTTCTTTTTGTCTGTGTGAAATCGCTTTTTTTTTTCAGGTCTTATTTTCAAATTTGTTAGTTTTTAATATTAGGAATATTATCTGAAAGACCAAGCTTCGCTCGGGAGGATATTTTTTAATAGTTACAAAAAATGTAGGGTTTGTGTGTGTGTGTGTGTGTGTGTGTGTAAAATCGCACCATTTTAGGAAAGATCTATACAGATACACTTAAATAACAAAAATATTAAATATAAATAAGTTTAAAAAAAAGCACGACTCGAACCGTGACACACATGCTATTCATGCTGTTCTGATTACTACTCTGCACTGTCCATACTTCGAAGCGGAAGTTCAATAAACTTATTCTATAGTCAGTTATAAAAAATAAAAAAATGTTTACTTTTTGCGAGTTTAAAATCGAGTTTTTTCAGGTCAAATTTTCAAATTTGATCCAAACCGTTAGAGCCGTTTCTGATGTACACGAAATAAATTTATATAAATGCAAGAATTTCTCGTTTAAAGTTTTAAGATTAAACTCTTATTATAATCACTTTTTAGATAATAAATCTGTGCTAACTGTTCCAAGTAATAGATGTTCCCTCTATGAATTATTTGAAGGTATTTTTTTAAAACTTTTTTCACATGCAACTTAAAAATCGGACTTTAACCTGGATTCCTTTATGATTTTCATATGTTAATTTGCTTGATTGTCTTATAACTAGGACCAAATTATCAAATGGATGATATATACTAATTGCCTGATGTCTCTTTGACCTTTGGAGCCTTCCATATATATTATAGCTATAGGTTTTCTATAAGAACATTACAAAAAATTCCTCTCAGCAAGTCTGAAGGCAAAAGTAGATTCCTTTATATCTAAGTTACAATCTGACAATATATATTGTTGATATTAGAAATAGTTAAATTTAGGGCTTGAAAATCACATTTTAGCCTCTAACTTCTGAGATATTGTAGTAATCAAAAAATTCAAATACAAAAGTTGTTAGCCTTAATGAGGAGTTAATTTGGTTAATTGAGTTTTATTTTTCTATCTTCAATATTAAGAGAGTTGTAGCAAAATGAAAATTTCAGTTCTCCGCCATTTCCATCTCCTTTGAGCTAGATGGGCCATTTACGAACTCGTGCGAGATTTTTACATCTCTAACAACATACTCCGAGCCAATTAAAAATCCAAACAAAATTACTCTAATATACTGTTTACAAGATAACATGGGTAAAGCGTTATACGCATATATGTATACTATATAACTTTTGAACGAAGGGTGGTTTGGGGTTCTAAAGACATGATCGGTGAAGAACTGAAGACATTTCCCCACAATTTTGTCATAAGAATTATTATAATAGGTAGTCTTCCTTTAGGAATCTACCTAACAGTTGATTGACATAATTATCGCTTGGCTGTCTTAATTACTCAAACTCTTGTCTTACAATATTCTTAATAGTGTAACGAAACTTGTTCTAACGTGGCGCGGACTGATTGGCTCAGTGGTAAAATGTTATGAACTGAAAGCGTCAGTTCGCAAGTTGATATCTAACTGTAGTCATTGCCTAAGAATTGTTTTGTTATTGACTTACTTTCTGTTATTTCTCGTTTATTCTAAAACGTTCTTATAATTTCTGTATCTTTGTAAATCTCGAAGATTCGAGTCATTTCGTCATGTGGATAAAAACAGATGCAAGATTTAGTTTCTTGAATAAAGTCTCGAATAGAGATTAGCCAGTGTTATCTTTGACTTTAGTTAACACACGGTTTATCTACGCTAACTTCATCTATGCGACAATAGTAACCATGGCTGCGATTGCCAAATATTCCTTCTGGTATGAATACGATTGTAAGACGTTATACTTCATTATTCTGCGTGCAAGTCGAGTGAACTCTTTGGACAACAAATGTCAACAATATCAATATACGGCTTCTGGCATTCCTCTTTTAAAATTATATAATCAATTACGTGTACGGTATCACAATCAAGTAGTAAGTCAGAGTCATTATCTGGATAGCATACAGACCATATTTGGTTTTTATTTATCTCGACTACCTTTTAACAATCTAGAACGAAAAAACTTACTATTTTATATGATGTTTCTGTACAACAAAAAAGATGTACTATTGTTTAAAAAGACAAAGCGGAAGACTACAATTTATCATACCACTTACACAATATTTTTTTTATTTAAGATAATTATAATAAATATTGAAAATTTTAAATTAAGTCTTAGTAATAATGAATAATTATTTTATTTTGAAGTAATTATTCAATAACCCTCCTAGAGTTTTATCATAGTTGCTAGTCATTTATATTATTTATATTTTTCTCCACAGGTGCTGGTTATATTTTAGGAGTTCTCACACCGCCAAGGTGGTTTCGGAAGGACATTCGCAGTCCGGCATTTATGACCGAAAATGTTTTGAAACGGAACTTTATTGAATTTATATTAACAATAAATGACCTTATTTAGGAAATAAAGATAGTTGAAGCTATAAATGGGATGGAAACTAAGTTTTTTCGCATTCTCTTTATATATGCTTTATTAGCCCTTTATGTATTAAATATAAGTTTTGGATAAATAATTTCAAATCCTTCTGAATATTTCATGCGTGATTAATTATAACTTTGTACAAAATGAGAATATGTCTCTCAATTTCGGGACGACAATTTCAAATTATCATTTTTAATCGTAGTATCATAGTAAAGAAAAGATAAAGATAGATTTCTCTAGATAGATAGATTTCCAAAAGTTTGAAAGTAGAGAGGATTTGTGATCTGTTTTTTATCGACCGTGAAATTAACTGTCCATATCTTCTCTTATTAAAAGTAAATACACTTAGTATGATACAATGAGACAAAGTACTAAAATTGTCTGTTAGTTGATGAAGGACAAATATATTGGCCATAAATGATGCAGGACTCGTATGAAACAGTTGGAAAAAAATGCACTTTTATCCAATACGTACAACCTTTAAGAAATAAATAGACACTACATAGCTTTTTTGTAGTTATTAATTTAAAACTGTGAACTTTTTTATGTATATAATTGGAATATAACTATTGCAATTTCCTGCGTATTATACTTGCCGGTGTATAACCAACATGTGCTATTTTTAACCCTGATAAAAAAAAATGCGGCAAATAATCCGGAAGATTATCAGTGAAGATTACAGCAACGATTTTCATTTTTTAACAGATAATATGCGGGTTATACACAGAAAATTGCGGTATATGAAAAGTCTTCAAAATAACTTTATAAAACTAAATACATAAAAAATTTTCAGTACTAAAATTTCACTGAATTGTTTATTATAAAAAGTTAAAAATACATTTCTAACAAAAGTGTTTGGTTATATAATTTCATTTAAAGTTCGATTTTCTGGAACTATTATTAATTAATAACTAATTAAAAACTAAAAAGGATTTTTAAGTATCCAAATTATGTCAAAATCTGTCACGGCTGCAAAAATTCCTCAATTTAATAAAAATCTTCATAATAAATACCCTCAAAAATTAAGATCTTTAAACATTTTTAAAACATGAAAATCTAAAAAGAAAATGTTTTGAAGAAAATAATTTAAAATATTATTCGATTCTCAAAATACTTTCCAGTCATTACATTTACAGTATACAGATTTCAAAACTTTTTAATTCAAATTAGCAGATCAGAAGAAAAGAAATGTTAAAATTGAGATTTCGTTTTTTTGTTCACTTGTTACAAATTAAAAGTTCATTTAAAAAAACATTTGAAATAACTTTTTAAAGACCTTATATCGCTGGAGGCTTTTAAAAAGTATTTTCTAAAGTGAAACGCATGTAAATTTTACCATGGCATTATTGTGAAAACATAAGTAAAATTGAAATGCCAATCTGATCAAAATCAAAATAAAATGCTCCTTATTGTAAAGTTCTTATTGAGTTGAATATTCTTTCTATTCCTTAGTCGAATTTTTGCGAAAAGAATCAATTAAAAAACATCCCAAAGCTATGATACATCATATGTGATAAAATAAAAGATCATCAGACGATGATATTAATAGATATTTGGTACTTTTCTGTTAGCCGGGCCAAAAAATCGCCAAACACTGTAGAATTCCGCCAAATTTCGCACGCCAAATTCGCGTTTGGTTCACAATCAGTTAGCCAGGCACAAACGAAAAATCGCCAAATACTGTAGAATTCCGCCAAATTTCGTACACCAAATTCGGGTTTGGTTTACAATTGGAGACATTTGTGCCCGACTAACGGAAAAGTACCAAATATTTTAACAATTGCAAAGAAGAAAAGTAATAAATTTTACATATGAGAAAGAACATTTTTATTTTAATTATTAGTTTGCTCGAAAATTTTCATTAATTTAAATCACAGCACGTAAAAAAATTAAAGCATTTTATAATTTCATAAGTTCTACTTTCAAAACATTCTGAATAATCTGCTGGGTCATTAACTAAAATTTACTGGATATAGTATATATTACTGAAAACTGGATTTGAATTATTTAAAAATTTAAAATAAGGACTTAAGTTACCATTTTAATCAGGACTAAGTTGCCATTTTAATCAGGACTAAGTTGCCATTCTGTCCATCAAGCCTCTTCTTTTATTAGTTTCTGTAATAATGTGTTCATTTGTTAGAAATGAATGCTACGACCTATTTTCACCCTTTTTTTTATTCCCGTCTCTATTATTTCCCCCTTCTTTTTTAGTTGCAACTCATTTAAACTTATATTTAACATTACAACTCATATAACATTGTAGATTATAGTATTACCAATTTTAGAAAATGGAACTAACAAAAAATATATCACTCCATTCTAATATGTCAAAAACCAAAATCAACTGTTATGACAACTAAAAAAATTAGATTCTGTTGTACTTTCAAGTTGTTGTTTTGAGAATATTATTATTTTTAATAAAATTTTTCTCATCCATTGTTATAAATTACCATCTACCATAAACCTTACAGTATGAAATAACATTTTTCTCATTAAACTGGCATTTTCTTTAGTACAGAAATGGAAAGAAATTTCGGAATATCATTTTAAACATTAACGAATTATTTATTCTTGAATTTAATGTTTTAAATTCATTTTAAAACATTTCGAAAGAAATGTGAATAAATAATTTATAAAGTATTTTTTTAATCATTTAATTACGCTTATTCTTTCAAGTAAAATTCTTTCAGAATTTAATTTTAGCTCTAAATTATCATTATATTGTATCTTTCAGAATATTTTCAAGCTCCAAAAATTAAATAATATTTAATTAATTATATTCACTCGTTTTCAAACTATTAAAATTAATTGAGAGAATGAATTCTGTGTAGAACAAAAAAAAATCATTTGAAAACTTAATTTTTCTAGATTATTTCAGCCTCAGCAATATATAATGCACCTTTATTTGAATTTGCTGCAGCATTTTGAATAAATGCACTCAAAACAATATCTTATGATTTTAAAAATATTGGAAACAATTTTCCACACCCTAAACAATTTTTTTTATGGAATGTTATCTAAGACTTCACTAACATGTATATTTTCTTACAGACAACTAAATTCTTTCAAGAGTGGTAAACTAAAATTTAGACATGCTAATGATATTTAAAATGCAATTCGTTTATGAGCAGTTAAACTGAAAAATGAATGAACTAAAAAAGGGTTTGTTGAATATGATGAAAGGATATTCAATATAAAATTTGAAAGAAGAACTAAGAAATTGCCTCATTGTAAAAGATGAACAAAATTAAAAATTGAGTCAAATTATAAATCATACTGAAGTTACTACCGTATTAAAAACATATAATGAAAATTATTATTTGAGATAAATATAAACAAGAGATGTAAATTAAATAAGTTGAGGTATTAAATATAAACACCATTTTTACTGACAGAGAAGTTGCAAAAAATGACTGAATACTTAAAAGAAAGCAAAATTCCAAATAGAGCCTGTTTATTTGAAATTTATTATTATTTTTTTTTTGTTAAAAATCATCAACTTTTTGTCATGAATAATTATTATGAATGAAGCATTCAAACAAGAGGGCCTTTAATAAAAATTAATAACTACATTTCAAAAAAATTATTAGGAATTAAATTCACTCTCTTTTACCAAGTTCTGTTTATTAAAACAGTTTCATATCCTTAATAAGCTTTTAAATGATTTTCTTACTAAAGATCTTTCCTTCATGTTATTTGCACAAATAAGCATGAATAAAATAGTTCAAATTTGTATCTGAAAAATCTTTAAGAAAAATACTTTTTAAAATAAGAGGAAACTTAAATGAAACTGAAATTTCAATCCAAAATGAAATTTACACTTAATTACTTATGAAATATTTCTTGTAATATGTAATATTAAAAAATTGTAAAACTGACCTGTCAACATAGATTTTTAATCCATTTTATTCCATTTCACAACTGGCCATTTCTAATTAGAAAGCTTTATAGACAATATAAATATATGTAAGTGACCCATATCACAAAATTACTCGATATGTATTAATTGCATACTAAATTTCCATATTATGAAATTCTTATAATCAGTTCTCAAAATCAAATCAATACAAAATTTTGTTCTAGCATTTGTAATTTAATAATAAATATATTATTAAAATAATGATTTATATTAGCAATTTATTATGTATAAGTATAAAATAACAATATATTTTTATATTAACAATAGAATATAATAGAATTCTGATTGGAAATTAAAACAACTCACAATATGTAACAATAATGGCCATCAAAATGTCAGTTATAATCACTTTTAAATCTTATGAATTCGAAATGGAAAAACCCGACCAAGAAAAAGTTGAAAGAAACTAAGCATTTCAAGTGCTGATTCAGAAAAAAATACTACAATACTACACGATTCTGTGCAAAATGCAAGGAAAAAAACAAACAATAAGTTTGATGAAATTTTATAAGATGTTTTATGCTTGAACTCATGCAATATATACTAATCTGTGAAACAGTTTATTTATAAACTGTAGCTGTTTATATTTGTAACTATAACTGCATGTATTTTATATGCACAGAATTCTATTTCAGAACCATTGCTCTAATCATGTACAACTAAAATCCTCATAATAAATAATATTAATCTTCAGAAGTCTAACCCTTAAATTCATTTTAAAAAGATTTATCTTTTAATTGTTACTCTTTAATTCATATTATAAGTGTTACATGTCTTAAGGATATGTAACAGTCTGAATTTAAGAATAAAAAATAAATCCCCATGGTTTAGTTTTACTTCAAGAAATCAGTGGTATTATTCCGGAAATCAGTTTCTTTTATCGAAATTATGATGAACTTTTCCTATTCTAAAGTGCATTTTTTGTAAACATTAAAATCACTGTTATAGATATAAATTAACACCCAATCATTACATATAAAATATGCGCAACATAGTAAAAGAGATTCACACCCTGCATCTATATATCACAATACTTTTGTTAAGAATGGAAATCTCGAGAATTCATACACATATATTTACTGTGAAAGAGTTTTACGTGAGGATTTCTCTGCAAAAGAGTAGTGGATTGTTTAACTGTGAAAAGGAATGACTGTAGCGCCATCTATTTCCTTTGACATTAAATTTTTAAGCGATTGCAGCGCCCTAGTTCATGTAATAATAATTAAACTGTCAGGAAATTCCTAAAAGTTTTATATTTTTTGAATAAACTCAAAAAGCAGTTGTAATCGTAGTAATTTCGTAGGATATAAAATATGTTGTTGTATTTTAGTGCTAAAAAATTATTTTTGTGAGTGGGGTCCGGCACCCAACATGAACATTCCAATCCCCACAATGGCAATGCACTATTTTAATATTTGCAGAACTCAATTAAAATTAATTAACTGATACTTCTATATCAAGACAACAGGCAATTCATTCTTTCAGAGGTCCATAATATTTATAATAAGGAATTATGAACAAAAAACTGAATGCACTTACTAAAAACTTAAAACTGAACTCAAAACTTATAAAAGCAAAATGCACATTTTACTGCAAGGTGATAAAAGTCTTTTTTTATTATGGGATATATATACAGGGTACTTCACAAGGTGTGCAGTGTCTAATATTTACAGATTCGGATAGAACACATCAAGACGAGTATTTTGATGTACAACATACGGGGTCTCCGGATATAGCGTCATAGTCTAATTAAGTTGCGAAGCTTGTGTTATGAAAACTTCAAGAAATGAGAAGGAAAGAAAAAAAGTGAAAATCAATATTTATCGAGAATTTCAGTACAACAGATTTTCGAAATTTCCGCCATTCGAACAAATGACATGGCAATTGTTTTCTGCAAAACATCTGTTCCAATTTCCTTGACCTCGGTTTCGATTGCTGCTCTCAAGTCGTCCAATGTTGAGAGCTGTGTGAAATGCACTGTGTCTTTCACACTTCCCCTTAAAAAAAATAGCAGGGATTAAAATCCGGGATGCCAGGTGGCCACTCTATACCACTGCCTGTTTTCGTAATGAAATTCAACACGATCAGTATATCGTGAAAATGTTCCGCTGAGAGATCGAAATTTCGCTGAATGCGGTGAGGTATACACCAATTTGGAATAAACTAATAATTATTTATCTTGTTTATATCAAGGAAGAATGGGAATTATTAATCATATTGCGAATATTTGCTCATTTCAGCACCACAACGATTACGTACAATACACAGTAATTTCTAGGCGAGTAACGCTTTACTTATTTTCATCAAAGCCGCTTTCTAGCCTTATATAACTATGGCGGAAATTTGCACATTAACTTGCAGACACATTTTTCCTCTCATCGGTTGTCGCTAATTTGCATAGTCTCCTAGGAGAGTTTCCATGTTGTGCAATAGTCGTATGCATCGTAATTTTCAATACAAACTAGCCGATACATAATCAATGTTCTTCGTGTAATTATGCTATGACACTATATTCGGGGACTCCATCTATCTATATCTATACTTATAATAAAGCTCAATGTGTGTGTGTGTGTGTGTGTGTGTGTGTGTGTGTGTGTGTGTGTGTGTGTGTATGTGTGTGTGTGTTGGTGCTCTACAGGCCAGACCATTCAACCTACAGCTACCAAATTTGGCACGTGTATATCTTGGAGGGCGGGAATGTGTACCTGCGGGTTATTTTTAGAATTTTTATTTAAAATTTTATTTATTTAAAAATTAAGCGAAATTTTGGCGTGTTTCTGCTATAGCTTACGAAAATATTACAGCACAAAAAAGATTTTTAAATCAAGTTAAAGATCAAAAATTTATCTTTTAAATGATACCAATGTTTTAACCTTAAAATTAAATTTCTATTTTTAATGAATTTTTAAATAAAAATTTTAACTTTATTTTTCAACAATTTTTTTCGTACAAAATAAAAATAAAATTTAAGCTGCACGAGCACGTTTCGCAATGATGGGGAAAAATTAGCTTTTTTCAAAGTGTTGCCATCACATTGATTAAAGCTCCAATTAAAAATAAATTAAATCTTTTGGAAATTAAATCTGCAAAAGTATAATTTTCGGCACGTGTCTGTAGGAATAGAAAAGAATAAGAAATATTTTTTCTAAAAAATAAATTCAAGAAAAATTATTTTATGATCTTTTACACTCTGTATATTATTAATCCAATAAATCAGTTTTATTTTAAGGCAAGTTTTGTTTAATATGAACAGGATATCCATTCAAATCAGGGCCACGCCGCTAATTTGTAAACCTTTAGTAAGACACAGATCTGCTAAAATGATCTAAATGGAAAATGATTATATTTTATGTAACTTGATTCAATAAATGCTCTAATAAATAACGAATTTTTGATTTTACATAAAGCTTCTGCTGTGGAAATCACGATTAACAAAATGTTCTTGAAACACTAATATTTTAATTAAAAAGAGTTAATTTCCAATCAACTAAATCAATCACTTAAAATAACTGATTTATGAAAATTTGAATATCTCTATTCGATAAAAAAAGGAAAATTTTAGATTTTTCATCTATCGTTTCAAAGAAAATATGCCAATCAGCGCGCAGGTTTCTCAAGATTAATTGGCCTAAGATTATGAAAATGTTGAGTTTTTCTAAATTTTTAAGATTCAAAACTTCATAAATAAGTCTTAGTTGATCGTGGAAAATAGAAGCATTCATTCATTCATTTAAAATTTGGTGTTTCCAGAATATCTCTCAGAATATGTTACCTTACTGCATTAAATTTAGACTTCATAATTTTTGGAATATATTTATAGGCCGGAACAAAATATTTTAATTGATTTCATTTCAATCCTTTTGAAAGCAAAACTAAAAACTGAATTTTATGCTGAATCTGAGAAATTTTTGAATTATTCTTTGTGATATTACATAAATTATGAAAAATATTTTGTAGTTCACATAAGACTTAAATATCAAGCGATTCTGTTTGCAATACTCATATTCAATAATAATAATAAATAAATAAATAACAGTAAAGATGATAAATAAAATAAAACGCTTGGTTTTATTAAAAAATATCTTTATATTAATTGCAATTTCATCATTTCCACTTTAAATTAAAGTTGAAGTTTTACCGGAAATGACAACAAATTAGCAAAATATATATAGTAAATTGAACGAAACGATCGAAACAACAGTATAAGTTTGGTATGACTATCAAACTTGGAAGATTAAAAATGTTTTGTTTGAGAATCTATTAAGAGACCAGTTACTTAAAATATTTAATTGAGAATTGTAGCAAGCGATAATACTGGCGAACCGGCTGGTCGCCAAAGGCGGCTAGTATGTTATAAATCAAAATACTCGTCTTGACGCGTTCTATCACAATCTGTAAATATTAGAAGCTGCATACCGTGTGGGACACCCCTGAAACATTCCTGTATATATACAGATAAATTTTAAACAAAAAGGTTAAAAAAAAATTGAAGTTTGTTATCGCAAATTTCAAGTTGTAATGTGAGAACATTTTTCGATGAATTAGAGCTTGAAAGCGATATTTGAAACTCGGAATCGAAACGGAATCGTTTTGCGTTGAACGTTAACGGTTGTGATTCAGAATCCAAATGGTCACGTTCTATGTTTGTAGTTCAGTGTTGCGCTTGAGAATCTACAACACACTGCATACGTTTACGCTTTCTTCGTTCCCGTTGTAGAGCTATTTTAAATTCCTGTTTAATTCGATCAACTTCTAATTAATAAAATTTTCATCATTCGTTTTTGTTGATTGAAGGTTTTGCATCTGAAGATTTATTTGAAAGCTTTGTTCTAGCCTCTGTTTGCTCTTTCGTTCCCTTTCTTTTTTTTTCTTTGCAAGGCTTCATCGGAAGAAAGCTTAGGATATCCCATTTATGATTTATTTATTGCCTACGCGATTTTAGCTTCAACCCCCTTCCTCCCCCAACGTGTTCTTTTTCAGTTCTCGTTTTCGTTTCTCGGCTCCTAATAACGTAAGCGAAATGTAGTATTGTTCGATAGAGGACATTGAGTAGAGTGTGGCGATGCCAGTCGTAAAGACAGTTTTTGCAAAAACAAGGTCCAAAACCTCGCTTGAAAATCCAAATTTTTACAACTCTGAGAGTCCGTAACTCGCGAATCACTCGGAGAAGCAACTTGAAACTCGTATTGTTGCATGCATTTCGGCGAGTACTATCCAGCGATACGAGCAAATGCAATGTAATTCGAATTTGTAAATTACAAGATCCGAGTTTCTGTAAAAATGTCATTCGACTCTATTCATTGAGACGAGTGTTTAGAAGGGTCGCACTAGTCTCTATGTTGCATATCCGAGATATAACAACT
>JAPMOR010102801.1:75765-116079 GCA_026543865.1 Argiope aurantia
TTGCTTCCAGTTCGTCAAATAAAGCCGGTAAATCTGTTTTAGAGTGCCTAGCGGCTGCATTTTTCATCACCGCAGACAGAAGATCTCTTAAACCACGTTCAGATGACCTGTGTGCACTTTGAGATCGCGCATTTTGCCATCTTTCCCTCTCTTGTGATTTTTCAGGGTTCTTGGATGTCTGATCATTTTACCGATAATTTGCGGTATGTACCGGGCCAACGTCCACTGGCGGGAGTGGTCCAACCATGAATATATCTGTAAATGCCACAGGCCACCGGAACGTGGCTTACACAGATACATTTGCACCAATAGGTCGTCTCTTCCAAAGCTGGGAAATACCTTCGGATAATTATCCGCTGAGGCTGGGAAGCTTTCAACTACACGAGCTTATAGAAGATGTTAGAATTTATCTCCGTTCGGTAGAACTACATCTTGGCGAATTTTTGTAAATTGGCCCCAAAAGGCCAAGTAATTTTTAGCAATATAGTTTTTACGATACTTCTCCGCTGATAAAAGTCCTCTTCATACGCCATCGCAGCATTTTTATCCTTCAAAATCAGACGAGAAATACTATATTGGCATGATTCCAAGCGGGTAAATTTTTCATATTTCTGCGATTTTAAAATTGAAAGTTGTAGGAAATCTGGAGCATCTTTTTTAAGCTCATCATTAACCTTATTATTCGATACTGTAAAAGAGATAAGGAATGATTTTCTCTGCGTTTCTAGCTGTGTTAAATCCATTGTCAATTTCTAAGTTCAGTTCCAATATCAAAAGTATTTCAAATTTAAAGTACCCGCAATCCCGCCGAAGGTAAACACTATGTTCAAGAATATAATAATCAAATTATCAAATTTAGAAGTCTTATTTGTTTTTCATTTACACGATGCTGTGTACTTTGGACAAATAAGATTAGAAAGCTTTTCAAAAACATTTATTAACAAAGGAGAACACAAACAGAGAGTACACCAGATTTCAAGTTCTGCTTTCATATATTCTGACGTCACAGTGCCACCTATCGGCGATTATATTTCTCGTCTCTTCACAACAATAATTCAATGAGAATTTTGAACGTTGATTATAGCAATAATAATAAAACTAAAGTTGCATAATATGCGGTTTTTAATTTTTTATTTATATAAGTACTGAGTCACTCAGTTACAACTATATATCTATCTGTTGAAAGTTTGCAGAGAAAAGCACTTGAAACTGCCAAATTTGTGTAAAAGACGGACATATTGCTTGAATCACTTAATTGATGACCTCTGAAACATGAAAAGTAAATAAATAAATAAATAAAGATGTGTTTTTCAAAGGAGGGCTTTCACGTTGCATTGAGAGAAATTTTTATTTCTTGGATTGAGAAATGGCAATTGAGATAAAATATTTTAAAAAACAAAATTGCGCTTGCTTGCTAAAATGGGCAGAATCTTATTTTATAAACTTGAATGGGAAAACTTTAAAGAATCATAATAAAATTGCAATTTATACTAGCAAATCGTTTCAGACAAGAACTTGTGATAAAAACATTTTCTTTTGAAGGACAACATGGGAGATAGAGAGACAAACCAGATGCCAATGAAGTTATAATCACCAGTTTCTTAAAACAATTCAGTAATAAGAACTGTCAGGATTATAGTACTTATGCCTTAACAAATTTTAATACTTTTAATAAAAATGAACTCTTTGGCATGATAAGTAACAAATCTGTGGATCTTAAAGAAGAAAATGAGCATCATGATTTAAACAACCCGCATTTGAATAAGTTGAACACAACTGACCAACATGTTCTCTTCTATACATCAGGTTATTTTGTAGAAAAAATTTCTGCCTTCTCGCGATTGCATAGAATGTAATAATTTAATGTTAGATGAAAAACATAATTATTATGAAATTAAAATGAAAGCAAAAATAATTATTAATTATTGATGCAAATTTTGTAGTCATTCTGCATTATATTGGCAAAATGGCAATGCTGAATTTTCCGATAGAATGCTTGAGTTCACCATACACTGTTTTTATGTCCACAACACGCACATTTCCATCAGCACTTGCTAAGAGTTTAATTTCTCTACTTGAGCGCCGCTTTAGTGGTGACAATTTATTGTCCTTTATTAGTACCAAATCATCAACTTTCAAGTCTTGTCGTCTTTTTTGCCACATTGTATGCACTTGCAATAATTTAAAAAAATTAGTCTATATTCTTCGTTTCGAAAAATGATGAAAAATTTAATTAGTTCTTAACGTATTGCTAAGTACTCTTATCATGGATTAAATCAGGTTTACGAACGGCTGTTAGCGGCGTAAAATTTAAAGCAATTAAAATATATCTACATTGCCGAGAATTTTATACTCACGAAATGTAACATCAGATTTAAAATATTAGAAACAATTTGAGAAATCAATAAATTAATAGGAGTCACAAATAATTTCATTTTTTTTTCATTCTTTGTTACATGATAAATATTGTTAAAGAAGGGGAAAGAAGGTTTAGGGAATTAACAATTAATTGGAAATGAAACTCAATCATCCTTTTCTTCCAATTGTATGATACAAACACAAAATTTGTAAAGAATCTTTATCCTTCCTTAGACTCTAGTAGATAGAAAACTACTTTCATCAAACCATAGATGGCGCTCGCACTTTAAAATAGGGAGTCTTCTGTCCCTTTCTTTAAAGTTTCCGTACATTGTATAAAATAAATGCTCTTTTTATCTAAAACTTTCAACTAAATCTTACATTCTATATCGATTCTGTATACTCTGTACAATTCCAACACAAAGCCTCGAGATTATATATGGAAAATATATCTTTATTAATTCCTTACGTGAAATTTATCCCATGCTGTTATCTTTTGAACAATCTACCGAATAGTGTTGATTATGTAATTTGTGTAAAAAACGCTGCACATTTCTTATTAGAGACATTTGCATTCTATAGGGATAAAAAAACCGGTCATTGATGGGCATCATCAGACAAAAGAGTAAATATTTTTCTGGCTCTCATCACAACATCCATTTCAATCTTTCTGATAGAAAACACAAAAGCGGAAGGTTCAACGCTTGTAAACTGATAATAGGATTTCTTTTTTTTTTTAGCATTTTCTGTTGTTATCATATGTTCAGACGTAGTTTCGCATGCTTTAATGGATAACAGAAGATAGAACCGATACAGTACATCTCCTGGTTTGAAGATTGCCGGTTTCTCTCTGAAGCCGGTCTAATACAATTGCCGCATTATGCGGTCTACACTCAGTTCCTCAAGCGCCTGAAACTTCCACTACAGAGAGCGATGACATCGTTTAATTTATTTGAGGAGATTTAAAAATATTTATTTTAGTGGTAGAATAATCGTAACTAATTGCAGATTCTTTCATGCTTTTGAACGGTTTACATATGCATTTATTGCATAATTCTTCATTTCTTTATTGGTATCTCATGTATGATCAACATTCTTTCCCAAATGTTCACTTTCATTTTTTTTTGAGATGACGGAAAATCCTGTGCTAAATAATAGTGAATAATAATAGTTAAATAGTGAAGAGCGACAGGGAAAAAACAAAGGGATGTTTGAAAAAAATTGAGGTGGATGCGTCTTTTTAAAAGGAAATTCTAAATGACGATTTTATAATTAACTCTTATCTTGACAAGAGAAATTTTTAAGTAATAATAAATACCGAAAAGAAGTAAACACGATTAAACACCTTTCCATTTGCGTCAAGTAAAGTCCTTGTGAGTGAAAAAAATACAGTGTTACTGCATAAATATGGCATGCCTAGGAAATTCATACTCATTGTAAATAATTAAAGCTGGAAAATCCTTGGTTCTGAAATTAAAACTGAATTCGTAAAAACAATCACTTAATAAAGGAAAATTAGGTATGGATACTAATCTAAAAGTAATTTCTACATATTTATTTATTTAAATCGATTCTTATTGGGTATCTGAAAAATGACTGATGGATTTTCAGAATCAATAATAATAATAATAAAAGGAATGCGATAGAAACGTATCGTTCGCAGCCTTACACTTGGAAAATCAAGGAGTTTTATCTCAACAAATTCCAAATTTAGTTACTGTTGTCACCGACAGAGAGCGCTGTACGTTGATCTTCAACTGGTATAATTAAAACGTACTTGAAATTGCCAATCTATAATTCTTTTTTGCCTCAAACTGCGCTACGTTGTTGCTGCAAATGGAGGTAACAGTACAACTCGATTTTAACGGCGACCAATAAAGTTCCAAGAAAAAATTTCACCAAAGTATAAAAATATACTGATGTGCATTATTATTTATTATGAAAAATTTCGAAAGTTCGAATCACATGCTATATACTTTGACAATTGATATCGCCAAATTGGCGAAATTTTTTCTTTACGCTTTTAGGTCGCCATTATAACTGACTAGTACCGGGGTAAGATTGAAAACAAAGCTGTTTAATTTTTTGAAACAGTTCTTGCATTATTTTCATACCGGTTTTTATTTTTCCTTTTTATGTAGCGCTACCTGTTGGTTGAAATGTTAACTAACAATTTGGTGGAATAAAATTCCCTGCTTTCTCAAGCGTAAGACCGCAAACGATACATTTCTATTGCATTCCGTGTTATTTTTTTTTTATTGATTTTCCAAATGCACCAATTTGGGGGGGGGGGATATTCGGTATTCGAGTTTTAAAATATCAACATACTGAGACAAAAATCATACCTTAAGTACCTTAGTAAAGTACCTTATTATGGAACTGTGTTACTAATACTCATGGTTTCCTGTAATTTTTTTTTTTATTTGGAATATCGCCAATAACGTGGTAAATGTGATTCCTAAAGAATTCAGAAATGTTCAAAAATAAACATTTTCGATAAGTTTTTAAGAATTTCAATCTATAACCTTATTTTTTAAATATAATGGAAGTTAATAAATTTGTATTTATTTTTTGATTCTACCTTTTTAATAATTTTTCAGGATATATATGTTACCTTGAAAATTACGACATATGATTTACTCAAACGCCGGACAGGAGAATAGAAACAGTCAATAAATTTGCCTTTTAATAACGCGGCAAATTTTACAGTTAGAAGAACGGAACTTTATAAGGGCATAGACGGATATAAGAAAAATATATTATTTGCTGCCACTTTTTCGCTATGAAGAACCTAAGAATTTTTAATATTTTACTATCATCTGTGAAAGCTAATTCTTGAAATGTTTTATATCATCCTTTCCAGCAGCTGAAATATTTTCATACATTTGTGTATCTTATTTGGCGAAATTTTGCAACTGGAAGTATACGTCTACTTGGAATACAAACAAATGCTTGTTCCACTTTTTTGGGATACTGTGTGTATATTATATATATGTGTGTGTGTGCGTGTGCGTGTGTGTGTGTGTGTGTGTGTGTGTGTAATAAAAAAAGTAATATGAAATTAAAACCTATTTCTGAAACAATCTAAATTATTTTGGAAACGAAACTAAAAATATTTCGAAAATGAAACTAAAAAAATATTTCGAAAATGAAACTAAAAAATTATTTCGAGAACTAAAAAATTAAAAACGAAAAAAATTAGAAAAAGCATCATTATATTTAGCGATCGCAAATGCAACTACTACTAAAACACAGTTGAATCTAGACTAATTAGTAATAAAAACCAAGTTAAAGGGGGGGAAAAATAGAACCAAAATTAAACCAAATAAAATAAGAATCCGGTCTGAAGACTTTCTCAAGGGTCACCCTCAGGCAGGAATTCAAAATAAGGGATTTTTTCTGTGAGAGGTCTGACTTAAATCCAACAGTACTGACCCCTCATGACACGAAAATCCCCTGAAATTAAGGCCTAAAAGATACATCATTTTTTACAAAAATGAAACAAAACAAAAGTTATAAAAGAATGCACCACTAATTAAGCACACTTTTGTAACCAATTATTGAAATAAAAAGGAAAGCATATACTAGTAGCACATAAAAATATTTTATAAAAAGTGCTCCAAGTATGATGGGCCTTAATTCCGGGAGATTTTCGGGTCATTTCTTATTTTATTTGGTTTAATTTGGGCTCTATTTTTTCCCTTTTAACTTGGTTTTTATTACTAATTAGTATTATACACACACACACACACACAATTTTAACTTTTTTTCTCTTGTCTTGCTAAAAAACAATTCATGTTCAGAAAATGAAAAAAAAAAAAAAATGCTTCGTCGGATAATTTCAATTGGATAAATTATTAGTATAAAGTGCAACAATGATGTCTAGTGTGAGCGATTTTTGAAATTTATAACTAAATATATGGGTAGTTAGTAGTTAATAAAACATGCAATTTGGTCTACCTTATCGCAATATACATACCGAACTATTTAAATGGAGTTATATAATTCGACAGAAATATAGTTTAGAAGATGAGAATAAGCACCTCAGAACAATAGTTTTTATTGAAATTCTTATTTGTATTTCATTAAAAAAATAAAGCGGGATTGACATTTTTGCATTTCTAAACTTTTTTTATTGATCAGAAAAGATTTTTACGCCATTTTAAATATTTAACTATAACATCAAAAACTATATTTTTAAATTATGGAAACAGTTTTCGAATGATATTTTTCTGAATTTTGATTGGTATCTTAAATACAAAAAATATTTTTTCAAATTTTCTAGCAATATTTTACATTGTTGCAAAGAAATGTAATTTCGTCTCACTGTTTCATCAAATATTTAATATCATGCACTTTTCTTTTTATTTACTGAATGCTAAGGATGTATCTGTTCATTATTTGTGCAGTTACACGAAGAATAAGAAAGTGAAATTAAAGCGAAAGATAATTTGCATTTAAAAGATAAATCACACTGGCATTTAGCTTTTTAATGGAACTACATTATTACAGAACATGACATTTTTTAGAATGATTCGTACACTCGATAATAAGAGCAACCAAAGGCTATTAAAATAGCTTAACTTTATTTACTATTATAATTTAATTGTTATAAATAGATTGAGAAAATTATGATCATAAAACTATGCGTAAGAGATTCGACTGATAAAAAGCCAATAATATATTATAAATTCAAGATGAACCTGCTGGCTATCAAAGGCGATTAGTAAAAAATAAATAAATACAAATAATTAACAAAATTAAATTCAAAAATCAACAAATTTTCTTAATCGAATATTTTTCATAAATCATAAAATTTTAGTTCATTTTTACATTTTCAACTTTTCTAAATATCTTTCCAAATGTTTTGTTTATCTGTATTTTCATTGCCTTCTAAGCTGAATGATCATAAATACCGAATTGATAAATCTTACTACCAATACAATAATCAAATCCACTTTCAGAATAAACATAATAAAAAATGATATGCTTCAGAATGCTAGCACATTTTATATAAAAAAATACATAAAAGATTACATCAATATTGCACATAAATAAATATATTTCATTTATAATCGGAAAAGTTCATTACTAGATTCGAAATTCGTGTCTCAAATTTGCAGGAATGAGGCGTTTGCCACGTTACCAGCTATAAATCGCACTATATTGGTACTAGTTATAGCCTAGTACTGTTTATAGAGCCCCCCACAAAAAAATCAGACTATCCAGTGCGAATTAAAAAAACTAAATCAGTGGAATTTATGTAACTCAGTTGATAATTGCGTTAAATAAATATTCAATATGTTGAAATTGCTATTTGCGTTATTAGGAAAAATTGTTAACAGGTATGAAGCGCTTATGATGGTTTTGAGTATAATTGGAATTTCAAAAACACTTTCTGCAAGTTTAATCTATTCATAATGAGAGGAATACATGTATGATATGTAATAAGAGATATTCTAGATAATTTTCTTAAAATTTTAATAAAATCAAGTGAAAAACTTGACTTGTGTGCTACTTATCAAAACTTTCTATATTTGTTTTTTTATAGAAATTACTCAAAAAATTAAATGCACAATCAGATATTTATTGTTTTTATTTAAAAAAACTCAATTCCTATTTTATATTTACACCTACTCAATTTTTCTTTCTGTAATTTATCTTATCCTATAATTCTTCATTATTTATTATCCGCAGGAAATGTTGTCATCTGAAGAATAAGGAAAATGGTTTTTGAAAAAGAATATTATAATGTCCTATAATTAAAATTTATCATTGTAATGGAGAATTATGTAATAAATGCGTAGATGAATCTTTGCAATAGCATTAAAAATTGCATTAAGTATTGATAAATTTACCACTAAAATAGATACGTGTGTACTTGGAAATTTATAACCTTTCCCCACAAACTAATGTTTAAAGCGACATGGTTGAAGAGCTTGTAAACTGAGTATAGACCGTTTTTAGCGGCAATTATCTTTGACCGGTTTCTCGTTTGAAACAGGCAATTTTATATTGAAGCGATTCACGATTAAGGTAGGAATACTTTCAAAAAAAGAAAACCAGAAAAAAAAAGAAAAATACAATCAGTTAACAACCTTCAGCCTTTCGCTTTTACTTTATGTATAAAATACAGATATAGAATCGTATTGTTTAATCTCTGTTTAATAATTCATTGATTACTTACTGAATCCCAATTTTTTCACTCTCTAATATTCAAAATACTATCAAACACGTCATAGTCAGCTGGGGTTGCAAATAATATTCTGTTACAATTACATTCCAAAAGAATCGGTAATAGGCGAGTAGGTAACTGTTATATTCCTTTTTAATCAAAATATTCTGTTGAAGTAATATGCTGTATAAGCATTTTTAAATATATGTTCTCAAAAAAGTGAAAAAAAAAAACTAAACAGGAGTTATTGAAAAAAACTTAGATGGCGCTACAGGCACCAGCAAGCCTGCCAATTGAGATTAACTGTACCGACTCATTTCTTCAAATTCAATCAAGAAATTATTAAAATACTGATAAAAATTCTTGAAACTAAAAAGCCCTTGAAAAATTTTAACAGACTGAACACATTGTCTCAAAACTTGACATCTTGATGGAAGAACTTATTGCAAACATCTAATTAAAGACTTGCGACCCTAATACCCGATTTGATCTGGAATTTGTCTCGGACTCACTCTTATGCCAAATCTCTCTCCTTTAATTTTTCTCTTTCTTTCTATCATTCGCTGAAACTCAATATCTACTTCTACCTATAAGCTTTCTCCACTTGCAACAAAGTTTTAAAAATCCTGCGCTATGCATGGAAGTATAGTCACGGCATGGAGATATAGGAAATTTCGCTCGAAATTCACCACTACCTAGTACTAATGCCTCACTAATCGAGAAAATAAACAACGCAATCTAACCTACTTTAAGATATATCTCATTAGAAATGACTTTATTTGGCAACAGATACGGAATAAAAGAGAAAAACTTCACATTTCTTTAACAGTCAAAAACTAAAGATTTTGAAATATAAAATTATAAAAATTCATTTATTAATACAGATTAAAGAAAGAATTCAAAAACTTTATCGAAAATTTTGTATAAACCGTGCATCATTTAGGACAAGGCTTGGTAACTTTAAAGAAAGCTCGAGACTGACAAATTACACTGTTTTCTTGAGTGCCAGTGCTTGTGCACTTCTATTCAAGGGAATAATTGTGGAACCTGAATGGACTTCTGATTATGAGATTTTAGCGCCATTTGTCGGCTCGATGGAGGGTTTTTTTTTTTTTCAATCTATTTGTAAGTTGAGAAGATTATAGGAATCCATACGAATTACACTAGAAAGATCGATGAGTGAAAATTTTGTCTTTTGTTTCTGGTAAATTTAAAAAAAAAAATTCAATCGTTATCCTTCCTCCTTTTTGGATTATTTGATGTGACAGAGAATAGGGAAATTAAGAATTGATAAGCTATTAATGTATAAATAAATGGATTTTTTTTGTTATTAATCCCTTTTTTGCATGATGGAAATTTCCATCATAATATTTAGTGGACAAAAAATTGTACACAAAACAGGTGTTCTGCAAGTTGGTTGTTGCTGGCAATTTTTTTCACGACTATTGCGTAATAAGGAACGAAGCTGTCTAAAAAATCAAATGTCACAATTAGGGATTGCAATACCGGTATTCACAAGTTTAAATACCATTTTTTCGGTATTTATTAGAATTTTTTTAAATTGTCTCCACTATATGTTCAGGGATCGCCAACATAGCAAAACAGTATACATTTTTATTTATGTTTCCCTAACAAGCGAAATTAATTAGACTGTGAATACAAAGTTGATAAAAATACTGGTAGTGAGTCATCCACGGAGGCAGGTCAAAACTATTCTATTGTAGCTTCTTGCGATACTGGACACTCGCAGAATTCGTAGTCTGATATTCGCATCTGTGAAAACAAGGTTGTAGTTGTGTAGAAAAGTCGTAGCATTTCGATATTTTTTAAGTTGGCGAGTTTGTTATTCACATTGTATTTGCATATCATACTTTAGGATTCAAAATATTTTTCTGATTTATTATATATCATATATAATAACCCATAACAATGAATAACTTTAAAGAACATAAAAAAAACAGTTGATAATACTTCAGTTTGGTTTCATTATTTATATGATGAAAAGAATATGGTGGCACAATGTAAAAAATGTTCAAGAGTTATTTAAGTGAATGGAAGAAGTACAAGCAGACTCCATACACATTTAAAAACGAAACATGATACAAATTTGTTAAACAGGAAAGAATCTAATTGTGATGAAGATACAAATTTAAGCACAGTTTCTAAGCCTAAGTAGGGAGTTTAGATTTAAAAAAATAATAAATAAATAAAGATAATTTGGATGAAATTATAAGTAAAATGACAGCATTAGATGGTTTGCCATTTCGAGTGTTTTGCACTTCTTCTGAATTAAGAAAATCACTAACCACCAGAGGTTTTATCAACATCGATTTACACTATCAGAAGAACTGTTATAAACTACAGTAACGGTGTTCGCAGTTCTTTGAAACATGAGCTAATACAATTAAAAGTAAATTGTGAAAAATTTAGTCTTACATTTGATAAATGGACAAGTGTAAGAAATAGACGCTATTTAAATATAAATATTCATTCTGAAAAATTTTTTGGAATATAAGACTTACAATCCTAATAAAACTGGCAAATAAAACAAAGAAACACTTGTGTTTTCTTTCTTTTTCTAAAATTTCTACTACCGGTATTAAGATCTAAAAAATACCGAATACCGGTATTGAACTTTTGGTCCGATATTGCAATCCCTAGCCACAATCATTATAGCAGGTTTAAACTTGTCGTTCCGTTGTTTGTTGTGGTTGGAAGAAACGTGCGATTATTTGAATATTTTTGTATAACTAATCTGAGATTTTTTTGCTAATAAAAGAGATAATGAGTGAAGAAATCTGGAAGATAGGGACATTGAAGATTTTGTACTGAGCTTAACATGTAAATTTGTATGATGGATTTTTGCATGCTTTATAGAAAACTACCCGTTTTCTTAAGCTTCACACTATAGCTTGTAGAGCATCTTAAATTCTTAAAACTAAAATAATCCTCCAAGCAATTTAGAATTCCATCAGCTTATTTATTCTTTCAACATAACAGCGTATTTTACAAACATTGCCCGATTCCAGAAGGTTTACAATTGATCATCAGCTATTATACAAAAATAAACGAAATAATAATAACAAAATATGTTTATCAAAGAAAAAATCGTTTGCTTTTACTTTTTAATAACATTTTAACAAAATAAAAAGGGTAGCAGTTATAAAATGTTTGAAAAGGAATCGTCTTCTAAATGTCTATTAACAGATTTTGATTATGATATTTACCGAACAATGGATATTTCCATCATACAGTTTCTTAATTATTTTATATTATTTCTTTATATTAGGATTTTTTAAACATTTCCTCTTTAATCTAGAGCATAAATTATATCAACCTGATTTATTTCTAAAAAAAATTCATGCAAAGAAGGGTTAATTTCTCATGTGGTTTTTGAAGCCACTAAATCTGATGTTCGTCGTTTGAACAAAGTATTTTTATTTATTTAAATCTTAATTATTGATATGTACTGCCAGTAATCCACATTGATAATTCTAAAATGAATTCAAAAAAGTGTTCAGAAACCAATAGCTGATTCTCATATATTTTTGGACATATAATTCAGGAAAAATAATAAATTCATGACGTGCCATTTATTAACACAATGATAATTTTGATTTTCGTTGCCATCAATCGACTGTGGAATAAGGAAGATAACGCTTATAGTGCCATATGTTGCCATTAATGGCGAAAACGGGGATTTTTCTGTCTCTGGTGCGGGTGAAAACAACAACAACAAATTTAAAAAAAAAAAAAAAAAAAAAAAAATAAAAAAAAAATTTAAAATTTTAGAAAAGAAACAAGTCTCAAGTTAATTATTATGGCCAAAACTTTTTTGTTTAAACTGAATTTACTTAATTGCACTTATTCATCAAATGCGTACATTAAAATTTCCCATGAAAAACCAGTCGTTATCATGAGGAAAATTTCACTTTCCATGCTTTTAGGACAAGAAACAGGATATATCAAGTACCCATGCTTCTTTTGTTAACGGAGCAGCAAGGATAAGAAGAACCATAGGATAAAAACGAGTTGTTGCCATGGAAATCCTTAAAATTTGGAAACAAAAATACAGTAAAGAGTTTGGTCGATCTTAGTAAAGTCTTGTTGAATTCACTTCACGTCATGTTTAACTTCATGAAACACTTAGTGAAAGTTCTATCAAAAGAATAATACTTTCAATACTTAAATAACAAGTTCCCAGAATTGTCGGAAGCAGAAATAAAGGAAGATATTTCTGTAGGCCCAGATATTCGAAAGGTTTTGAAGGACGAAGTGTTTGAAAATACAATGCCTTTGAGTAAAGAAGATTCCATTAGAACTTTCAAGGCAGTAGTTGCAAAATTCCTTGAAATCTTCAGCATGAAAATTGAACCTTTATAACGATTTTAAATTCTACCAGGACAATGACCCCAAACACACTGCTTTGAACGTTAGACTCTGGCTGCTGCATAACTGTCCTGAAATAATAAAACCACCACCACAATCTCCAGACTTAAATCCCATAGAGAGTATTTGACATGAATTGGAATCAAGAATTCGCAAACACACCATTTCTTCTAAACAACAATTAAAATCGGTGTTTCAAGAAGGATGGGGTAAAATCACTCCAGAAATCACAAAAAAAATTAGTCGAATCCATCCCAAGAAGAATAAATCATGTTTTAAAAGTAAAAGGAAATCCAACAAAATATTAAAACCTTTTACAAAGTAAAATTTTTGGATAAATATTTGATGGAAAAGTAAGTGTCCCATCACTTATGTGAGCTATTTTTTGTTCCGTTCTAAACACTTGTATTTTTATTAAATTAATATTTTAATATTTTGACAAAATGTATGTTATGTAATAATTGTTACTAACTTTAAATATGAAACACACCCAAAAAAAATTTTTGTGCATGTTTATTTATTTTATTACAGTTTTCTTTTGTAAAGCACAAGTGTCCCATCACTTTTGTGGGACACTGTACATTATTGTTGAATACATTTTATTGTAAGGGGGAGGGGGTGCGCGATGAAAATTATGATTGAAACCTGTGCTACGAATACTGAAAGGTTGAGAAACGCTGGACATAGTGACACTTTTTTAAAACCAGCGGGAATGATATACCGAAAACTTTCTCGCATACTCTTATAAACTTGTCATGCCAAAGAATACCTTACATGACAATGGCGCACAATAATAAAGAAAATTTATTTGGAGTGAAAGCAGCATTTTTACTGAATTCATCTTGTCATCTTTGGCGAGTTATTTGGCGATTAATCACCGAATCATCCAAAAATCGAATTTGTGTTTTAGACACGTTTTTCTCAACCCATTGAAACAAAAATTTGACCAAACTGCACTTGTAGTTACAAAATTAAAGTCAAGTGGGTAATATGCACAGCAACAGGATTGGAAAGGTCAAGTTTCATTAGGTCATCTTAGCCAACTGAATTTCCTATTAAAAAATTGTTAATTATATAGGTCAAGTAAAAAGGTCGCCTTTGCGGATAGTGAAGATATCTTCCAGTTCCAATTTTTGCAGTTTCTTTCAATTCATATTAACTGACCAATCGGGATTTACAACTTCTTGAATAGTAATTAAATTGAATTGAAATTCAAACGAAATTGAGATCATCTAGTAGCAAGAGATTTCAGGATGTTTTGCTCCAACTCAACAAAGTTCTCTTTCTTTTTCACCATCTCTTTTTTCCGTTCACTTTATACCCCTTTTAATCCCTTTGCATTCAAGGACAAGTCTGATTCATGCATGGAATTACTGACATTGTTAATTTTAAATCTGCAACTAACGTAATTAAGTATAAGTAAGTTATAGGAGTTAAGTATAAGGAGAAAGCATAAAGTAATTTAAGATTGAAAAATCAATTAAAAACGCTTCAACATCTCAAACGCCTTTTCATTATTATAGAAATTAAAATAATAATAATAATAATATATGTCCAAATAGGGTGTGCCATCTAATTTGGAAATCGAGGTGTTAACTTTACCCTTTTTTGAAATTGTCAGCCAAATGCTAATGAGAAACACTGAAAATTATTCATAACAAATTTGAAATTAACAAAAATTTACTTTAAAGTTTGTAAAATTCGAATGTTTAGACGGGGAGAGGGCGAATTTTCACAATTATAATAAAATAGTATTTTCAGTAAAGTATGCATCTAATTTCTTTTCCGAATAAATATTTTCTAGATAATTTGAATCTTGTCCAAAGATAAATTATTAAAAAAATGGATTTAAAACATTTTAAAGTTTTTTTTTAATAATATAGCATCGTTTATGCTGTTCTTATATTGTAGCAGAAAAGAAATTTCATGAAATCAATCGTCATATGCACACAGGAAAAAAATATTCATCCAAGATGAATAATTTCATTAAAAAAACGAGTGAAATCTAAAAAGATTTGCTTTATGATGGAAGTGGGGAAAAAAGAAAAAATTGCAGAACCAAAGTTAAAAATTGAGCAGAAGTCGAATCTCTTATCCGACACATCGTGGCAGATTATGTCTTCATTTGCCTCATTTTTTGTTCTTATTTTTTATTTATTTTGAACTTCAGTCTTAATTGCATAACAGCAAAACCTTAATATCACAACAATCTATACAATATAAGTAATAAAACAAAGAACAAATTCCCGCAAAATATACATAGATATATTTATGAAAAAATTCATTAATATTACAGCAAAAATATGTGCGGAAATAAAATGAATGTCATTTAAAAACTGTTTCTATCTTAAATTTTTGAAATAAGTAAAGATTAATTTTGTGAGATGATATGCTTGAAAATCACCGAAAAAAACATTAGAATTTTGATTACTATTGAATTAAAAATCTAAGAAAATACTGTAAAATTACTTTATAGCGAATACTTACTAAGTATGTGAGAATTACTTAAACTATGTGAAAATTAATTAGCCCTGCATCTTATGAGCTTCAATGTAGAAGGTTTTAAATTTTTCTTCGAGATGCATCCGAAATTTCCAGATTATGTTAAAATATTAAACTTATTCAATCGGAAACAAGTATTCGTTTCGGCATAAGAAATTGTAAAATTTTCACACACTAAATATCTTGAAAAACTGAAATATCTCTACATGATATGAATATTTATTCTACGCTCATTTCTATTCGAACCTTTCATTCTTTGAAACAAAGATTACAGCTTATATCCCTATTGCGCTTAATAAAACAAGAAAGAGTTAAAAAAAAAAAAAAAAAACTCAGACTTACCGATTGCTCGTTGTTGAATCGATCCCTGAAATCTGTCAAATTGCTTAAAGGAACAAACTCTTGAGTTTTTGCCTTAACTTTTTGTACATCTCATGACGTAGGAACTAAGAAATGTTAACGACGTTTTTAAGTAAAATGCAATCCGTCTGAATGCGTGTATATGAGAGAATTCCCATGAAGAACGCTCATAATTTTCGCTAAAAATTAATAAATAAATTTGCCGATTCATTTTGTATTTTCGCGGTTAGAACAGTAATAAAAGTAGTAGACGGTTGGTTGGTATGTAGTTTTAAGAATAATGCAACATTCACTGGAGGCCAATTATTGCGCGCAATAGGTCACACCTACATCAGGAAGATCAATGAGACAATGGCAAATAGCTGCCCATTTTGGTCACATGATCTTCCTGATGTAGAGTAATTTTTCTTTAGTAGAAAATTTATGGGTCCGAATGCGAGAAAAGGAAACATCGATTCCTGAGTTCAAAAGAAATAAATTAAATTCTCCCAGAATGTGTTTTTGATTATGGAAGTTTTATCCATTATGATTTGTATCCTAATCTGTGAATTCTTTATCAATAATTTGCTGAGTAATTAAATTAATTAGATTTTTGGTTGAGAATCAGAACAAAGCCCAGAGAAATAGACATTGAATTCCACGAAAAACTTCTGCGCACTAGAGCCGTCAGAATGAACGTGAAATGACTCGCCCTTTTTTTTTTTTCATTCTTTCTTTACATTTTTTTTAAAAACAAATTTAAAATGAAACTTGATTGCACTATTGGTTGTACTGAACATGACTGTAGAAAATACAGTCCGTCTGTTCTTTTTCATTAACACTTCTTCGCATTCAATGTGAAGCCAGTGATGAACAAAGTTTCTACAGCTTTTTTAGACATAGAAGACTATTATATCACTTAAAAATTACGACCTCTCTTTCCTTTCAAATGAAATCTGCATTTATAATCACTCCGAGAAAATCTTTTCCTTTTTCCGATAGCACCACACGATGTGATTGGTGGCAACACGCAAACATAAGATTCGGAATCAAGTCTGTTATTTTTTTTATTTTTGTAAACAAAGCCGTTTTCATGAATGAAATTCGGTCGCAAACAGAAATTTTACTGAAACCTGCTTTTATAATTCCTCCTGAGTGTACAAGTATACCGCCAGCCAAGCAAGAAGCAAGTTCCACTACTAAGTGTACCAAGACAGTTCCAGCTGAGACATCCATCCTCGTTCCAGCAAGGCAAACAACTCGCACAGGACGGCAAGTTCGACCCCCATGTCGTTATGTCCATTTCCAATGAGACTGCGGGGGGAGTGTGCAGCTGCCAAACAGGCGATAAATGACTGTTTGTTTCGCCAGCTGCCGATAAGCATCAATCATACCTATTGAGATCAACTTTGCTCTCCAACGAAAACCAGTGACTCACTTCCTGGCTTCGCCGGCTTGCTCCGAACTTCTGCCTCGTGCTGGTCGATGGATATACGGCCAATGTATCATGAGCTATATTTGTTAATTTAATTTGTAATTAAAATTTATTTTTGTTATCTGCATGGCTGGCAGTTTTCATTAATTAGAAATGTTTTAATACTTTAATTTAAAGTAAATTTGGCAATGCGTGTTAAGCCACGCACCAAATGTTCTTTAATGATATACGCCGAATATTAAATAAATATATTTTGATAAAATGTTATTGTTTGCAGAAAGTCAAAATCACCGCAAGGGAATACTTCATAACCAAGCAAAATAAATATTCTTAGGATATTTTTAATCAGATTGAAATATTAAAGAGGTATTTTCTTTCATTTTTTTAAAAAATAATTTAGTTTCATTTTAAAGAACTTTTTATTAAAACTGTATGCGGAATATTAATAATCTTAACATTATTATAGATTCACATGCAGCATCAGCAGAACTTTTATTTTTGTTCACCATCTACTGCACTATTTAATTCCTTGACATACGAATTTATTTAACTTCCTAATTAGGGTATTTATTGTTCCTATCTAGGGTATTTATTGTTATATTGATTGTCATAATAATATGGGAAACATTTGAGATATTGACATTTCTAAGTGATTTTTGCATTTTTAAATACTTAATTCTATCATTTAATTGCAGACTTAAAACTAAAAATTCATTAATTCGATGTACATGTTAGGCACGTTACTGTTTGCAAAGAGGTAAACACTTATAATCCCTCCCTTCCATTTTCCATCATGATGAATTCTTTTCATTGAAGAATTTTTAAACTGCATCATCCATGCGATTAGATTTTCATAGAAAATTCGCTGTATTTTCTGATCTAATTCATGTTGAATCGAATGTCATCCCTCTTGGGTGGCGAGAAAACTAAAACTAAGGGAATTCCATCTGAAATTACGTCATCTTAATTTAACCATGATTCAAAATTATGAAAATATTCCAAAATAACTATTATTTAACTCCAAAATGGGACATTAACTAAAACTAAACATTAAACTAGCACCTATGCAACAGATTGTTTTACTTTCAGCTAATTTGTTTACTCCCTTGTCATATTTAGTCGCACCATGTTTGATTACTAAAGAGTGAAAGCAAGAATAGCAACTCCCTAAAAGAGAATACATCCATTAACTTCTAATTATGCATTTCTAAAGAGGAAAAGGCACTTTATTTCTGTTGAAATTCACATATTAATAAGATATTGAGACTTTCTCAGTATATGCAGATAAAAGGAAAAGAGTGTTGGACACCATCTGTATCTATTTTAAAAATATAATTAGTGATGAACCAGTTTGGTGAGTATTTGGTGCAAAAACTTTTGAAATACTGATACCATTTTCGGTTAATACTTTGGATGATACATATTGTTCTTGTGTGCAAATTCTATGTTTAAATCTTTTCTATATTTCCAAATTTTGCAGTTATAGCATTGAGAATTTTAATTGTTAGCAACTTAATGATTAAATATTTGGGAAATTTATTAATCTCAAAATTGTGTCTGCATGAAATTTACTTTACGTGTTTTCCTGGATTTAGAATTGAAGGTTTACAGAGAATAAAAATATGAAGTAATAAAAACTAAATTAAGACAGCTTTCACCTGCCCGAGATTTCACTTTTTTAACCTAAATCCTAGTAATTGGAGATAATGTCTTATTTAATCTTTTTGTGAAAGAGTTGGAGACCAAAATCTTAGCTGAATATGTGTATCTCCAGGAAATAAAACCAATCGTAAGTAATTCTTAATTTTAATGAACAGTACCAAGTAAATTGATAAACGTGTTATCAACTAATAGATATCTTTACTAACATGTTTTTCTATTGAATACAGGTTACTAAGAATATTAAAAAAGAAGTAATTAGCAATAGAATTGTGAAATTGGCACCATCAAAGATAAGTATCTTTCTTTCCTCCCTCGGATTTTGTACAAATGCTTTATTTTTGTGAAAATAATAGATTAAAATGCTAAATTTGTTGAAGTGAGTATTTGTGCATTCTGTTCATCCATACAAGTAACTCTTTTTCATCATTGCCTTCTGCTAAATGCATTCCTTCCTCTGCCTAGTATTTTTTTTTTTTTTAGCTATTTTTCTTTTTTCTAAAGTAGTTAGATATCAGGAAATCTTATTTGAAGCATATGCATTGTCAGGGAATAAAGTAAACTATTTATATTATGTTTAACTGTTAACTCTTCTTTGCATTACATTTTCCTTTTTTATGAAATAAATCAGGGCGATATAATTCATGCTTCAGATTAAAGGAAAAATGATTAAAAAAATCCTAGTATAAATATCTAATATAAAATAATTTTTTAAAAAACAATATAATGAAAATATCTATCATCAAAAATTCAGCAAATTTACATGTTAAGCTTATTACAAAATCTTAAGTATCCCTCTCTTCTAAATTTCTCCACTCATTATCACTTTTTTTAGCAAAAAAATTTCAGATTAGTTATAAAAAAATATTCAAATTATGGCATGTTTCTTCTAACCACAACAAACAGTGAATGACAAGTTATAATCATTGTGACATTCGATTTTTTTTTTTTTGACAGCTACTTTCCTTATTACACATCAGTTGTGAAAAAGTTGCCAGCAACAAATAATTTATAGTACACCTGTTTTGAGTACAATTTTTTGCTTACTAAATGTTATGAGGGAAATTTCCAACTTCATGCAAAGAAGGGTTAACTAAGAAGGCCATATAATTTCTTAAATATATGTATCTGCTAATTATTATTTTTACTAATATGTTTTCCTTCTATTACAGATAACTAAGAGTGTCAGCATGAAATAATTGGCAATGAGGTTGTGGAATTGGCACCATCAGATGCGAGTACCTTTTTTTTTATCATAGATTCGGTATAGATGATTTATTTATTTGTTCTTCAAAAGTTAATAGATCTAAGTATTGCAGTTGATAAAGTGTGTAAAATTGCATTCTATACATCTGTAAATAGCAAGCAGTTTTCTTATTGTTTGTATGACTTTCCAACATTACCTTATAACAATTACCTTATAACAATCTCATCCTTATTATTGATTGTGTTTATTCCACTTCTGCTTGTATATTTGCTTTGAGGCGACTAAACTTTCTGTCCTTTTTCACTACCTTTGTCATCTCATGTTGCCTCCTTCACCACTTTACATTTCTCATTGCTCTCAATTTACTACTTCTCTAGATTCTCTTTCTGGCCTTATAAATTTTTTTCTGCATTTTCTAAGCATTTACAGTGACATCCTCTCTTTGTTACTTCTTCTCAAGTCTTTGTTTTTGGCCTGGTTCCTTCTTCATCTCCACCTCCTGCCGAGTCTGAACTTTCTTCTACAAAATGAAAAAAGTACAGGCTATTATGTTTAATAATGTTGAAACAGTCTTGAGAAATATAATTGGAAGATGCTGTGGAATTAATGCATTCTTCAATTTCCAAAGAAAATCATTCCATTGTCCCATGTTTAAAAATTCAACCAAATCAAAAATTATATTCCTTAATAATTATATTCCTTAAAATAATCAAAAATTAAATTCCTTAAAATAATTTTTTTAACTAAATATAAACATACAAAACCAAATGTATAAGTAAAGATTTGTTGAAAAAGAAAATATGTGGATGAGCCAAATTTGAAACCTTTGCAAAAATATAAAATTAGTAATTATTAATTTTTTTAGTGCATTATTAAAATATAAAAGCAAATCTTTTCAGAAAGCAGGTATTTATAATTTAAGATACGAAGATTTAAAAAGTTTAGATCCTTTTTTGCTGAAAGATGTGATACTTCTTGTAAAATCAAAATTTCCAGATTTTGTTTGTGCTTGATTGTTTGTTGTTATTATTTATGCTTTCCTGTACAAATTGTGCTCAAGGTTATACAACACTTTCTATCATTCCACAAAATTTAAGACAATAATATATTTCAAGCTTTTATAATATTTCTGCCCATTCATTTAGCCTAACACTGGGTTTGAATTGTTGTACAGACAGAAAATAAAATGATTAATTTTTTTTAAATTATTTAAACTAACTAAATTTAACTTTTCTCCTCAGATTAAAAGATTACATAATGACTTCTTACCTTTTACTAATAATTTAATTAAAAGTTTAAAAATGCTATTACCACTAATCAGTGTAGGATTACTTTTCATGATCTTATCTTTCAACAAGATGCTATGAATTGTGGCATTTTCATGTGTTATTTTGCTTATCAGCTAATTTTTCATTTAGATTATAAGCAGAGCTATGAGATTGTTTCATTTTCCAAATGTGTACATTATTTTGCTCAATGATTCACCCATCCATAAATTTTGTAAAGACAAAAATGTTTGCAATTTGTTAAATGGAGAAAAATATAAGTTTTAATTTTAAAAGTATAGATCCCAGTAAACTTTTACTGACTGCATGCATTGTACTTAAATACTATAGGAATTACTTATTACATTTTAAAATTCCTTGATTTGTTTATGTCTTCAGAGGAAGAAAAATTATTAAAATCTCTCCAACTTTTCAGAAAGGTTGGTTGTATGAAGCCATTATTAATGCATTTTTATTCAAATGTTCTGATTTTGCTTGCTTTTGCATAGTTGAATCCTTTTTCTATCAGCACTTATAAGCAATTAAATATATTGGATGAGCAATTTTAAATCATGTAAGTTTTAATTTATTCCTATAAATCTGAATTAGTTATTATTTATAGCAAATATTGAAAATTATACTTTAGAATTTTATGATCCTTTAAATCTCAAAGGTTCAGTTCTGTTAATTTGTTGAAAAATGGCATATTCTTTTACAAAAATTATTGCAAAAAGATAATAATTTTATTTACACATTATATTTCTCAGATTATATTAATTGTGATTTTGTTTGTTTATTATGTTTACAAAAAAAATCAGTAATGCTTTATTAGAACAGTCATTTAGCATCTTAAATTTTTACAAATTTATGTATGAAGTAATAATTGAGCAATGAGATAAACATAAAAATAACACATTGTATTAATTTTAATACATTGCATTGTATAATTTTTAATCAAAGTAGGTCAAATATCTTTTTAAATACATAAAAGAAAATATACCTACTGAGGTACCCACCTTACTCTGTTTTAAAAAAGTAGAAAGGTGTAATGCATCTATGCTTTGTACCTCTAGGGTGATGTGGTAAACATATCAATATATGCTTGGTTTTCAATTATAATACAATAAAGAAAGGAGTTTAATGCCTTAGATATGCTTTGAATATATGTAAATTAAAGATGAATAAAGTAGTATGTTTTATCATGGAAATATTGTAATCCTTCTATATCAGATCAGTTTTGAAGGAATGGATGAGAAAAAAGATATTTTTGTTTGCAAGTCTACTGTAAACTTTTTTTAGAATTTTAACCATGTATAATTAATTCACTGTAGTCAAATTTTTTTCAGAAAGATCATGAATATGATTTGTTCTTGTAGCTGCTGATAAAGAAGTGATTTAGTTATGAAGAAATTGCACTGTAATGGGAAAATAAATGGAAACTAGATAGTGTTTGTTTTTTGTATGTTCATATGACATCAGTAAGAAACATTTTTTAGTTAAAGAATGTTTAAGAATTCTGGAACTGAAGATCAGCATGTGATATACATTTATTTATTTTATTGTATTAATGCTTTTTTTAATTGTATACTTATTTCATTCTAATAATCCTTTTTTTAAAATTGCATATTTATTTTATTGTATAATTTTTAATTGTTTATTTATTTCATTATTTTGAAGTTAAAAATATTTTATTTTATTTTATTTATTATGTATAATTTTAAAGAGCATTTTATCGTAGATCAAATAATAACCAGTTGCTTTTGGCAACCATCTTGTATTCTGAGAATATTGATTGTATTTAATTAAAATTAAATCTCCTTAACATGACTGTTTATCCATAGTTCCTCCAAAAGAATATTTTTAAACTTCAAATTGAGGAAATACAAACTGTTACAAGAAAATTATAATTCTCCACGGCAACTATAGATAATCTTGTATAATGCTGTAATTTCACTTTCTTAATCTTCATGCTAAAAATGTACTGTTGACCCCAGCCTTAAATTGGTGCAGAATAATTTATTGTGCTAGAAGAATATCTAGTTACAAGTATAATCACTAATCATTCTAGGCATACTTTTTCATGTATTATTATATTATAAAATTTGGCAATTGTTTAAGAATTAAATCATTATAGATACATTTAATTTCCAATAATATTTAACTTTTGTTAACCAACATTTTTTTAATCAATTATTTGATTTTCTCAGTCTTGCATCACTGTATATCAAACAATTAACAATATTTTAATAAAAGAAATATATAAAAACATTTATATTATTTTGTTAATAAAATGCATTCTGATGTAAATACATTATAATATGTTGTCAGTTTTGGCATATTGTCATTCTGATGGCTAAAATGTAAATGAATGCTGTTTAATATAAAACGGGTGCTTACTTTGCAGTTGCTGAAATATTAGTTCCTTTAAAATTCTGTTTTGTTTAAATACTTATGATAATAGTCTATTTTAAAGTAAAAACTTAAATGAAAAAAATACAGGTATGCACTTAAATTGTTTTGTTTTGTTGAATTTTAAATGATGCATATTTGTTTGTTTGTTTCAATTATTTGAAAAAATCTGCACTTATAAAAGCCTAATAATACCTTTGTAATAAGTTTAAGATTATAACTTATCTTAACCAAGGGTGTGCAAATAAGTAACAATTCAAATGTTTCTAGCTTTGAAGCGGGAAATGAGCAATGTTTTATGTAAACATCAATCACCTTATAGTTATCTTAAATAGTTGAAATGAGTGTTCAAAGAAGTCATTAGTGCAATATTCTTATGAAAAGATTATACAGGGCGTTTATTTAGTCCAGGACCCATTTTGATGTTTAATAACTCATAAAATAATAAAGATAGATTAAAAATAATAACATAAATGGTTAAATAGACTCAAAAAGTTTCATGACCCTTGTCAATGAATGTGAACCGCTGATCTCACTGATATTCTAGGATTGTGTAAAAATGTCTATCTGACACGCTCAACATCAAAATCACTTGTGCAAGGACGTCCGGAATGTTTATCTGTGATACTTCCAATTTCTAGAAAATTCTTTTTCCACCGTAAGATGCTGTTTTTGGATGGAGGATCTTTTTGGTAAATTCTTCTGAAATTTCTCTGTGCTTGCACTATCGATTTCGTTTCTATGAACCACCATAAAATCTGTGCTTTCTGTTGTGGTGTATGCATTCTCCTTAATATCCGCTCGAATAAAACATCACATACAAAAGTACTACATAGAACAAACACATCAAAAGTAAACATAACATTGCAATAGTTGCCAAAAACAAAAGAGAGAAAAATGCAATTAATAAGCAGACGATATTTAGAAAAGTACAGATATTTAGACTGGAAAATGAAATTATCTGAAATTAACCACACGTGCAGACGATATTTACAAAAGTAAATATATTCAAACCTGAAAAGGAAAATATATGAGTTATTCCATCAATAAATGCCATAATTTTGTTTATATCTTCATTATTTTATGAGTTATTAAACATCAAAATAGGTCCAGGACTAAATAAACACCCTGTATATATATATATATATATATATATATATATAATGCAATTTCTCAATATTTTTTAGCTTTTGTTACATTTGTTTATTTATCACTTATAATCAATTAAAGCTTTAGAAAATCACTTGTCTAGTGCTTAATAATAATTTTGTATTGAAAATGCTGTATTTTCTTAGAATTAATTAATATTATATTTTAAATTTAAGAATGGTATAAAAATATTTTCCTTGCAATAATGTTTTTGAAAGTTATTTTGGGGAATGTTGAAATTTCATGTAATAATATATTAATTAAAATTTTGAAAAAGATAATTCCAAAGTACTCATTTTCATTATTCAAGGTTCTTTCCTGTTTCTTGTCCCTAATTTCCTAAATTCAATATTTTTACTGATTTTAATTTTTTCTCTATATGGGCTGCTGTCAATTAATAAATATTGCATCAAATTGAAATAAAGCATTTAAATCTAGATCATCTTTCACCAAAAATGTTTTAACATCTTGGATACAAAAAAAAAAATTTAATTTAGCACCACATTTAAATAAATTGTCAAAAAAAAAAACTTTTTGATACAATCTTAATAATTTAATACTAAGTTTGGCTGGACTGCTCTTGTTGTAAGTCAGTCAATCAGCAAAATCACTAATCTACAACTAAATTTTTAAGCTATGAGACAATTACAATAATGCTTTGAAATTTTAGTTTGAATAAGTGTGAGTAAATATTATCTTTGCAAATCAGATGAAAGTACGGAATTAAATTATTGTGCAAAAGCAGCAAAATAAATAAATTCAAAATTATGGCTTCTATGTCATATTTGATAAGCTAATTCTACCACTAGCCATATATTTGTTCTCAATTCCATGCCCCAAACTCTATTTTGAAGAGTGCTAATTTATTGAAGTAATATTATTGAAGATATATTGGTTTGAAATTGCTTATAGAGAGGAAAAAACTGTAACTTTAACTAAGAATAAAATTTGTGAAAATTAGTCTCATAAAATGTTTCTATTTTTTTCAGTCACGAGATTAAATAATTAAAGCATCTGATTAAAGAAAAAAAATGAAAATATATAACAAGGAAATGTTTATTCATGCAAAATAGAATATTGAAATACTTATTTCGATGGTAAACATAATCTGATTTAAATGTCAAAAAAGTTAAAAATTAATAAAAAATATAAGAAGAGCAATGTATGACATATAATATTTGCATGTAATTTAAATTGTAGGCCAATATAAGTAAGGTTTCTTTTATTCACAATTAAAAAAGCTACAAAAATTGTGATTCTTTTATTAAATAGATAAAATTTTATGCAAATTTTTCTCAATAAGTTTTTTAATTATTATTTATTTACAACAAAGATGCAAACAAACTTTTAACAAATAAGTTATCATATACAACTGTAAAATTGAAGTAATTATGAAATTTTATGATTCAATATGGATGTAAGACACTTTTCATTAATTAAAATATCCTATTTATGCATCACTTTTCCTAATACATGCTACAATAATTATAAATTCATGTATCTTATTTCAAAATCAATAAAATCGTTTATGAAATTAAACATTCTAAAACCCAGTGAATAACTTTATATATGTATAAAACTCAGAAAATATAATTCCTGCTTTTATTAAAGTAAGATTTTAAAACTAATTTTAGAAAATTTTTATCACTAAATCTTTTATTATTATTTATTTGATTTTAATTTATTAATATGGTTTCAATAATTTTTTACAATTCTTTTATTTAGTAACAAAGTTCTAAAAATGCTGAATACTTTCAAAATAAAGGATTACACAGGTGCAAACAGCTTGAAATAATATATATTAAAAGATTATTTATTTATTTAATTAATAATTTTAATATCCATAGACATTTTCATGAATAAATTTATTTTCAAATATAGAATTTTTTAAAAATAAATATAAAATCTTTTTCCATCTGAAAAACATATTTAAATACAGAAATGTGTTTTAAATAAATATAAAATCTTTGTTCTTTCTGAAAAACACATTATTTTACTGAAATGAATTCTAAGATGAGTTCCCCAGACATCTAAAAACTAGGTCTTTATATGCAAATCGGATTTTTTTAAAAAAATTTCCGAAAATTTTTTAAAAAATTCTATTTTTTAATAATTAAAGTCTTATCAACATTGCAATCCAGCTTGTTTCAAAATGGGTACACATTTCGTTTTTTTTTTTTTTTTTTCCCCACTAACAAATTTTTTAAAACTTGCCAAGAACTCACAAACTGATAAACCATGCCAACATAGCAACCCCGTTTTTTTTTTTTTTTTTTTTTAAAGTTAATCGTAGCAAACGTGGAACTTTCACAGCACATGTTCCTCGTCTAACTTCCTCTAGCCCGGAAATTACAGGTCAAGAAAATTAACAGAATAAAGAATTAGAAATTCAGTTAGATATTCAAAAACTGGCGAAGTTTTGAGCATTTTCATGGAAAGACTTGGCCAGCATATATGTGCATTTGGAAGGAGAGCCTGGGCGTTCAGCCTATAATCTCCATTCCTTAGTAAATCTGTTGGGAGATAACATAGTTTTACATAATAATGTAGTGCAGAGAGAGATAATGGTTTTATTGGCTGTTAGTAAGAAAAAAGGCAAATAAAAAAATTAAAGACAAATGAATATGAAATTTAATTAAGGGAAATAAAAATAAGACTTGAACTTTATATTAATTAAAAAGGAATAATAGAAAAGAAGAAAATGTAGCTGACGTAATCTTGAAATGTATGGAAGGAACTAGAAATTTCTTGAACGTAAATGATGCATTTATGACAAAATATAGCAGATAGTAATCATCGCTCTGCAGGGCAACCTACAATATAAAGATTTTATCTATAAAAAATAATTTTAGAAATACGTCTCAAATTTTCTTATATAGATCGAATTTATTAACTTGCTATATAAATTCCCTTCACAATCACA
The DNA here is from genome assembly GCA_026543865.1 of Argiope aurantia. Taxonomy (NCBI): domain Eukaryota; kingdom Metazoa; phylum Arthropoda; class Arachnida; order Araneae; family Araneidae; genus Argiope; species Argiope aurantia. Next base: position 103,576 of record JAPMOR010102801.1, read on the forward strand.
CACACACAAAAAGATATACAGTATATTACGAAATATGTCAAATTTAATACACAGCTCAAACACTTTTATATCGAGTGGATTTTTTTAAAATTTCTTGTCTATAAAATATACAAAATTTTGCAATCGCCAAAATTTCGCTTTTGAAGAATCTCCATGCGGAGCATTTATTTCCCTGAGTCCGAAAAACACATTTCTGGAATTTTGTCTCTTTGCCTGTCCATCTATGAACGCGAATAACTCACAAACGTTTTCAGCTAGACGAAAGAAATTTAGTATGTTTTAATTTGTAGCATGCATTTTACACGACATTTGTAATTGTCTTTCAAAATTTTGAACGAAATTCAATTTGATTAAGTCTGTTTGTCCCTGTATCCAATTACAAACATGATAACTACAAAATATAAATAAATAAATAAAATTTAGTAGATAGATGTAGCATCTAAAATGAGAATTTTTATTACATTTCGAACCAAATCTATCGAAGGGTCGACCATTTGCCAATCGGTAATTTTGAAAGCATGTAAACACACTAACAACGCAATGATTTTAATAAGTGAATTTGACCTAGATATTTGGTACAGATATGATTTGGAAAGTGCAAATGTTTACTATAGAATAATATCGTTTTATTATCAATTTGTTTGCCGAATAATTTTATCTTGAAACTTTATGATTTTTTAAAACCTTTTTTGTGCATAATTTTCAACTCAATAGATTTCAGTCTTGCAATGAAATTCAAACTGTTTTCATTGATAAAAATTATTTAATTCCGTAATTTTTATATTCAGATTCGAAAGCAAAAAAAAATTCTGTTTATTGTCAGCTCAGTTTATATGAGGGATCAGAAGGCGAAATTGCATTAAAAGACAAGCATATTCAAACACATACGCTAAAAGAGACGTTTGATATCATGGGTCTCGTCTTCATTTGGGAGGCTCATATATACAAATAAGCATAGCTAGAATAAAAGTATTAAAATATACGATTTTAATGTCTGTAGCAACTTTTGTTAATTGTTTTAAATTCTATTCTCTACTCTGGGAATAGAATTCTTCACAATTCTATTTCAACACCTCCGAATTTCGCCCAGGAAAGAAATGTGTTCTTGTTCATTTCTGACTTGTTCGTAACCCTGGGCTGCCATCTGTTGATTAATTTGTTAAGAAAGTCAGGTTTCAACATTTAATTATAATATATCTACATGAGAAAAAAAAAACACCTATCTCTGAAATGCACCTAATTATATAAATAGAAACATTTGCATTAAAAAAAGAGACATAATAACAATGCCATCGACGGATGAACAATGGATAACTGAGGCCAAATGAGATAGTTGTTGACAACCTTGCAGTTTACTTGCAACTGAAGCGCCATCTGGCGCTGATGTAAATAGCAGAATTTAAGAAAAATATCCTCCCGAAGAATCTACTAGTTGCAAAGTTACTTTGTCATATCATCGTTCTTTAAATTGTTTTCATAATATACATAAAAGCGAAAGATCGAAGAATTGGAAGCTGATTTTTATCTGCATTTTTTTTTTTGGTATTTTCTTGTTTCTGATTTCACCTAGCGTGAACATTAAAAGTGGCATGCCATGTTTGCCAGCTTCGAGTTTGAAGCCGGTCTAGGAAAATTGCCGTTATGAAAACGGTCTATACTCAACTTCCTTAATACTTCAACACTTTCGCTAACATAAGATTACGGAAGAAAATATATGAAGTATCAGAAATACGAATATCGTTTAAAGTGGTAGACTAATCACTTAGTGCAAATTTTTTTTTTTACATTAATGCAATGGTTCATATATACCTTTGCTACATCATTCTTCAATTCGTTGATATCATTTCAACTACTAGTTGTCACGTTACATTCTTTTTTCAAAAGCCATTTTCCTGAAGTGACAAAAGCGTCTGAACTAAATAAATAGTGAAGAGTTCTATATGAAGGTAGAGCTCTATGTATGTATTCATTCAAACAGAAACATGCATTATCAGATTTTTTTATTTACTTTTTTCTTAGCATGAACAATTTTAATGAAATTATAAATAAAAAAACAAGCATAGTAAAACAAAATAATTTTCCAAAAATAAAAAGGTCTAAAATTAAACTGCTTAAATCATCATTTTGGTAGAAGTTTTCAACTACGTCTAATGCTGATATTAAGGCTTTTAATGACAATGGTAAAATAAGATTTTCCATGGAGTAGGTAAAAAACATGTGAAAAGTGTTGAACCCGAAGTTATTAATTGAGAGATAAATTGCAAGGCTGAGGAAAAATTTTAAATTTAATGTTTGAAATTTAAGAAGTAATAACGATTACCGATAGAGAATTAGTGTTTAAATAAAATAGTAAGAGGGAATTTAAATCTGTTTTGCATAAAAAAAGTGTAGCATTCCTATCACATGATTAATATTATTGAAGAGGAAATGAAGAAGATTCAATTATTTTAAGTGTACTAGCAATGTGTCCATCCATCATTTCCCACAATGTATGATCAAATTTGTTATTAGGATGGAATCCTGTAATTCTTTCCACTTACGACTGCATAGGAAACTACTACAACCATTGAATTGACAGATGGCCAGTAATACGAATATTTATACGGAGAGCCTGGGCGATCTGCCTATAATCTCCAATCCTTTAGGGAAGCTGTTAGAAAGTGGCTTAACAACTTGATTTAACCTAATAATGTAGTGCAGAATGGTTTAGAGAATTTAAGTTACATGTTAAAGAGAAAGAGAAAGAAAAAAAAAACTAAGCAATTAAGAGAGTTAGAGGTATATTAAATTAAAATAAAATAAAGAGGGTTGTTTAATAGTAGGAGTTTTATAAAGAAACAATGACTGGTCAACAATTCGAATTTCCCATCAATCAGTCCAGAGGGGTAGGTGGCAGGGTGCTAGGAGCTGGAAGGTACCTGGGTGTCTGGTGGAACGAAATACGGTTTCGGTTTTTGATTAACCCTTTTCTTTTTCTTCACAATTTAATTTCTTCTTCTTCTTTTTCAAATGAAGGGTGAGGTTTACAATATTATGCTGAGGATGGTATTATCCATCGCCTCTGCGAGGATGAATAATTTGTTCTGCGGATTGTTTTCTTTTTCGAGTTTATTAAGGAGATCTTTGATGTTGGGGATGGTTTGCATTATAATTTTTAGATGCTTAACAAGTTTGAAAATATCTGCAATATCCTGACTATTAGTGCTGGTATTTTCTTGAGGTGGATTTATTTTCTGTACTGATATGGTGTGGTTTTCTTCTTGCGGTGGGTCATTCTGGGTTGTTGGTTTTTTAAATAGAGAGGCAAATGATTTTCCTTTTTCTATAGAGTTGATATTTTTTATTTTCGGAAATTTAGGACATCCTCTGAATGAAGCTGTGTGTGGGCCGCTACAGTTTTCACATTTTTTGGAAGAGTTTTCTTTTATTTTTTCCGGGCATGGTTTTCGGCACATAAAACACACTTTGTTTGCATCTTACAGTTGGAGCTGGTATGAGCAAAGGATTGGCATTTAAAGCATTGCCTTATTGTCCTTCTAATGATTTTTTCAATTTTTACTCTCATGTATAATATGGTCTTTTCTTCATAAATTTTGGCTATATTTGCTGATATAAGTAGATGGACCTGATAGATAGGGAGAAGGGCTTTTGTTTTAAATCTTCTGAATTGGTTGACTTTAGAGATATTGTAACCTTTATTTTTTAATTCTTCTTCAATTTCCTCACAGGTGGTGTCAGTCGGCAGGTCTTTAATTACTACTTTGATTGGTTTTTCAGTTTGGACAGAAATGACGAAGTATTCCAAATTTTGTTCGTTGAGGTAGTTAATTAGCTTTTTTTGGTCGTCCAGAGTTTCACAATAAATGGAGAAATTCTCTCCTTTAGGTTTGGATGTGATATTTATTTTATGGGTATTAATTCTTTGGAAAATTACTTTATAGTTGTCCGTCTTTTTTAAAACTATGTGGGGGGGGGATTTTCTGTATATCATCAGTTTTTTCTTTTAACTCTTCTAGGCTCTTTCCAAATTCTTCATATTTATTTTTGAGTTGGATACCTGGGGGTGGGTCAGCTGCAATTTTTTTTATTGGCACTTGGGCGCGTGACAAGGTGCGCTTTTTATTTTTCCCAGCTCGTTGGGTTTTGAAACCTTCTTCTTCAGGATTTTCTTTTTCCTCTGTTGTTTGGATTTTTTCCTCGTTGACCATGTCAAAGTTGTTATTAGTTAAGTTAGTGGGGGTCTCATTGGTTGAGGTTGGTTAGTCACTACATTATCATTATCATTCAAGTTGTTTTGGCACTTACCCGTGTCATTAAGTTGTCTTAGGAAGGCACGTGCTTCTATGGTTCTTTCTGTTAGTTCCCTTGCTTTCTCACTCGGTTGGGAAGTGGGATTAACATTTGCATCTATAATAGGAATAACGTGAAGGAAATATCTACAAACGAGAGGTGTGAACAGATCGCTGTTAAGAAGGTAATCTGTTTCTTCGAATGTTGTAACAAGTTCTTTCGGTTTTGACCCTTCCATAACAAATCCTTAAAAAGACGAGTTGGGTTAACAGATGGCGATCGCACCTGAATATCAGAAAAGATTTCGCTGCTTAAAGTTTTCGTGCATTATTTTAATACAAAATGCCTTATTTATAAAAAGGTTTCGACTAATTTTATGATCTCATATCCAATTCTGAATATTCTATATGTTTATTTCAATACCTCCAGATTTCGTCTATAAAGAAACATGGACCTTTGTTAATTCCTTACTTGAAACTACGCCATGCTGTTATCTATTAAAGTATATGATAAATATTTTAGAATGATAAATATTTTAGATTGCGTAATATATTTAAATTTTTTTTATTTGTTAATATATTTTTTGAAAAAGCACTTATATGAAATGTATTATACCAGGGAGATTTCTATTACATATTGATTTAACAGTTAAACCCTAACTATTGTCAATGGTCTTATATTGAAATTGAAATGGAGTCTTGTTCGCAGCATTTATGACTATGATGCGATTGACAGAATTACTGCAGCGCTAAAGGAATATGGAATGTTTCAATTATCAAGGTTAAAAATTTATTTAAATAAGTCACTCCATCTACTTTAGGTTTGCTTTTATTATTTATTCTTAAAAAGGAGAGTTAAGACTTGTTAATTAATGATATGTATATATTTGTTTCCCCTTAATTTTTTTGTTTCCATTTATTACATATAGTGAATTTAGAAAATCAATGTAATCTTGCGGTTGAAACCGGCCAAATAAGACAACCGCTGCACTCAGTCTAAACTCAGTTTACAAATTCTCCAATCCTTTTGCTACGAACCTTTTGAAACAGTAATATTAAATGCAAGAGACAAATACATCTGTTCAAGTGATAAAGTTATTGAAAGAATGCAATTTTTTTGTTGTTGCAATGGTTCACATATATCGTTTACTTATAATCCTTTGGTGATATTTCGTTTATCACGTCATTGTAAATCTTTATTTAAATACCATCATTAGCACAAGGTTAATTCTTCTTTATAATGTTAAAAGTAATTTCAGAAGGCTTGAAAGTTATTTAACAAAGTATTCATCTCAGTCCCATAAATGTGAAAGATATTAAATACACTACTTTCGCGGAATTTTACTTTCAGTTCCTTATTCTTCTATCAAACTGCGCAAGTAATAAACAGGTTCTCTTCCTTTGCTTTCCGGAAATAACGCAATACTTCAAGCAATGGTAACATGGGCTTAATTTTCACTCAATAAATCAAAAATACTTTTAACAATTCGATAAAAATATATACTAATTTAAAATAAAAGTCAATATTCAGAAGAAAAAAAAATCACTGGAAAACTATATATATATCATTAAAAATATTCTGTTAAATAAAATTGGTTTTGACAGAAAAAGTTAAAAGCTCGTTTAGTTTTAATCAGTTTTGCAGAAATACATATATCGATAGCAACTGCAATCGAACTTATTGTCCTCAGTTGAAACTCATATTTTTTTTAAAGGAATTTTAACAGTAAATCTGTGTAAAATAAAATATTGAACTGGTGAACTGTCTTTAGATGCCAGGCACTTGAGTCCCTTTACGAAATTTATCTCTGATTCTAAGAGCAAATGTTGAGCACAAATTCCCTCGATTTTCACTTCAATTTCTTGCTCATTTTTTGAACTGACTTGACTCAGAATGGCTTTGGAATATCATATTAAACAGATGATGAGCATTTTTATTCAGGGGATTCATAACTGCCAATTTTGTGTAAGTTCCGTTGTAGTTATCAAAAGTAACGACATTTCGTGGTTTTAATGAATCATCTATTCTCGACCCGAATTCATATGTGGAATTAAGTAATAGAGGTTCATTAACATTCTTGATCAGTAAGTAGACAGCTGTATGCCTTGTTCTTACAGAATAAAATTGCTTCGGATCTGCAAGAACGTCAGCACTTTTCAAGCACAGTTTTTATGCAAAGTGGAGATTTTCCACATATTAGTATTTCTGTTAACGACTTATTCAAGATTAACTTTACAGAAGAACATTTCTGGAGATGTCACTTTCTTGATCTGTGGCCTCCGACATCCCCAGGTACACTTTATAAATCGCGATTATTCAGCATTACCTGATGTAAAAGGTAACTTTTCACGACATATTCGCAGCAATTCTTAGAAAATATTGCGTTCTACCTGTTTTGTTGTAATAAGATTGATAAACTTTCGTAAATGTGTAATTTACAAAAATGCTAAAAAAAATGCCACCTGGTGGCGAAATTTTGAACTTTTTTTATTTGCTGAAAGAAAATCCCATCCCTATATTTTGTCCACCATAAAATTTCGTAGCTTTCTGAACAATTATTTCGTCTCTAGACAACTTTAAAATAGCATCATTTGAATATGAATGTCCTGTACTTTACGATCATAGTGTGAAATTAAACTATTTGACAATGCAGTTCTATTAAAATGTCCGAACATATTGCATTGTTACTTTGGAGAACTGTTATTCATTGAGAAATGAATAAAAATGAAGATTTAAATAAATACGAAAAACCAAGTAAAATGTATTAAATTGAGATCTTTCAATTGATTTTTAAAATGAAACAATTAATTCATGAATAGGATGAGATTAAATCAATTTCATGCACTAACAATGAAAAATCGATCAACTTTATTGATACATCAATTCAACTTCAATACAATACGGTAGAAAAATTAAATTTGTATTTTGCAGAACTATGCATGATTAGCTTTTTCCACTGATACTTGAAAATATGAATTTTTTATTATATTATTGGTACAAATTGAAATTTGTTTTAATCTATACTTATATAAAGCTCAATGTGAGTGTGTGTGTTTTGGCGCTCTACAGGCCAGACCGTTCGACCTACAGCTATCAAATTTGTCTCATGCATACCTTGGAGGGCGGGAATGCGCACCTGGGGTCCCCTTTTTTGAATTTTTAATTAGAATTTTAATTATTAATTAAAAACTACCGTTCCCGCCTTTTCTTTTCATTTTCCCACCGCCAAATGAGTAAGGCTTGTTTTTTCCCCCCACGCTAATAAGGATAGGCGTAACATATTTTTAGGCCGATTATTTTAAACGATTCTGTTTATTTTCTTAGTATATTTTGCATTTAAAATTAAACATTATTAATTTATCGATCTTTTAGATTCATTCTGAAGTACTTTTGAATTAAAATAAACCAGAATAAAGGAAATTAAAAATTTCTAATATGCGTAACGTTACCCCAACTAGTGTAGAAAATTCACGCATTTACATCACCATAACTGGCCTTGAAAATTCACGCCTTTATGTTACCATAACTGGCCTTGAAAATTCACTCATTTGCGTTATCACAACTGCCGTTGAAAATTCACGCATGCACATTGTGTTCTGAGTGTTGACAATTATTTTCATTGGATGCGGACTTGATTTACATTATTTTTAGGTTAGTTTTATGCTTTTGTAATTAAATTGTATTTATGTTAGTCATATATTTTTTTGTATATGCTTATAGATTTAAGTACATCGTTTTTTTTAAGTAGTTTTTTTAACCTATTTTCCACCAATTATTTTAAACGATTCAGTTTATTTTGTTAGTGTTTGATGCATTTAAAATAAAACATTGTTAATTAATCGATCTGTTCATGATGAATCTGAAAAAAGTTTGTTGGCAAATTCTTGAGATATTACATAAATTAAGAAAGATATTCTTTAGTGCCCATAAAGTTTAAATGCTGAGTGACTCTGTTTTCATTAATCATATTAAAAAAAATGCTTTGTTTCAGTAAAAAATATTATTATATGAATTGCAGATTAATCATTTCCACTTCAATTTAAAGCCTAAATTCTACGGGAGGTAACAGAAAACTAGAGAGATACATATTACGTTATGACTGAAGGACTTTATAATATTATGAGTGAATTATATGACTATCAAAATTTGAAGCTTTAAAATATTTTGATGAAGAAGCTATTAAAATAGGAGTGACATAAAATATTTAATTATTAAAATTTTAACGAGCATTAAAATTGGCGAACTGGCTGGTCGCCAAAGGCGGCTAGTCTTAAATAAAAGGAAGGCCTAGTGATAAAAAGATTTACTGCTTGAAGTGAAAAAATGCGACAGTTTTTACAACTCAAACAAATAAAAAAGATAATACTGAGCAATCAAAATGTTTATAAACTTATAGAATATAAAGTTTCCTTGGGTGAAATGATATTTAAATGCTTTTACAATTTAAAATTCCATTATTTGATCTAATACTTCTGTAGTTTCCTTACTGAATTTGTTGAAATTTTGGTTCCGTTATAATATGACACAAAACTAATTCTCAATCTTATAAAAAATATAAAAAAGTTGCATGGTACGAAAAGCAACATCCATAGATGAAATCCTAAGGGGAAAAAAATCTGTCTCATCTCATTATAAAATGAGAATAAAACATGTTTCCGGAAGATGTCCCATGATATAAGATACACGCTGTAAGATTAAGATCATAGTTTAAATCACAGTTTAATGTAAGAAATTCTTGCATATTGAAATTCATTGTTAATCATAGGAATTTCTGTTCTCGTAACTCGGTTTCACTTCAAAAAAGTAAATAAACTCCATGTGAATAAATTAATGAAATTTTTGCACAAATCTGTTCAGTTGTCTCTATCGATAAAAAAAGATGTAAACTGAAAATGAATGATATAATGCTATAGAATAAAATTTTAGATACCCCTTTTACTTAGTATCTTTTTTCTCATCTTCACAGAATAAAGTATCATTTTTTTTTTCCACCACTTAGAGGACATCTTTGAATTAAACATTTTTCTACCGTCGATTTATAATCGACATAACAATTCTCGAAAGCTAAATATCTATATTAGAATTAAACTCAATAAGAATTTTAAAAATTATTTTCTTGCGCGCATATTACCCCTTTTTAATATACATTATTGAATATATACAATTACACCCACATCAATTATTAAAATACATCTAAATTTCCAAATTTTTGTTTTGAGATATGTAGCATCAGATTCAGTAATTATAGAAAAAAAATATGAGGAATTAAAAACTTAAAATAAAGAAAAATTATTATTAACTATGCATAATCAATTTTAGTAAAATAGGCTGTTAATTAATGCATAATTTCCATGTTGAAATGTTTTTATAACCCTTCTCCCTGAAATTATATTTTGAAGATTCAGAGAGGGATGTCTAGGTTTTATTTAAATTTTCTGGAAACGAGTCAAGTATCAGCTATCTTAGTAAATAAAAGAAAAAAAAGAAGTAAATAAATAAATAAATAAAAATTACATTCATCAAGCCAACAAAGGGCGCTCTAAGCTGAGAACAGAAAAAAAGACTTCCTCCATATTCACTAACTACAATTTTTTGTTTAAAGCTTCCGCGCATTGAAAGAAAGCGTTGTCTTAAAATATGCTTTATTCATTCAAAATTTCCGACAAAGTTTTGGAATTCCTAACTCTCTTCCTCTTGGAATTCCTCTTCTCTGAATACTCTTAACAATTTTATTTCAAGACAACTAGATTTCACTCACAAAGGAACATATGTGCTCCTTTATCTCTCATTAAGTCATTCTTCTAAACAGCTAGATTACGTTGTATATTTGTTAGGACATTTTCTATTTAAAAAAAATACGTCTCTTAAATGCAATGGATTACTAGGATATTTTCTTTACAGTTTCTAACAGTTTCACCGTTGCTTATAGTTGAAGGTCACGCAATGCTTTTAAATTTGAATTTTATCGCAGCGCCATCTGGCAATGATTCTTCTCGCAAAATTTTGAATACTGTGCGAAACATAGAAAATGTTCTCATCTACTAACGGAATTTAAATATTTAATGAATTCACTAAGCTCAAAAATGAAAAATTAATGTATATTTACTGAATTTAAAAAAGAAGAAATAAAAGCGAAAGATTGAAGGCTTTTAGGCTGATATTTATTTTAATTTTTTTTTAATATTTTCTTGTTATAATTTACATGGTGTGAGTTACGGTAAATTGTGGTTACCCACTCATAAAGACCATTGCCAGTTCCAATTCTGAAACCGGTCGAATACAATTGCCGCAAAGCGCGGTCAAAACTCAGCTCATATAAAACCCTCAACCTATTCGCTACATTCCTGAATGAAAATGGAGTTTAAAAGTAGCTAAAGATACGCAAATCTATTATAGTGGTAGATAAATGGATAATTTTTTTTCTATTGTTGCAATACATAGTTCTTATATTCTTTACTACATGGTTCTTTATTACGAAGACAGCGTTTCATTCGCGGAATTCACTGCCATCTTTCTCTGTAGTCATTTTTTCCCTTCTGTTTCTTGAGATGACAAAATCCTGTGAGTTAAATAAATAGTGAGAAGTTATAGAGAAAGTTTAATGAGAGGGGAAAAAATTGAATGGAGAATGTATTTATAATTTTCCTAATAAAAAATAACTCTAACAAATCAATAACAAAAAATAACTTTGGAGCTTAGGGCTTCAATTTTTCACGCAATTTATCAGAAACAATAAATAAATAAAAACTGAGAAGTAGTTATCATTATAAGTTGAATTCCTTTTGCTTTAAGTAAAATCATTATCAGAAATCACATAATTTTCATTACATAAATATTTCTTGCACAGAAAATTTACCTACATCAAGAACTAGATTGAACAAGCTGTAAGATTGAAGCTAGCTTGAAGACTGAACCAGTTGTAAGGTTTTGGCTGAAAAATTTAAATTAAATTCTCTGAACCATCATAAGCGTTTAGTGTCTATTAATAATTTTTCTTAACCTAATACGGAATTCCAACATGTTTAATATTTATTTTACTCAATAATTAGGTGGGATCTGTAGTGATTTCAACTACATAATTTTCATTTGCATTGAATGAAATCTGATTTCGTCGGATTTTACAAAAAGCTAACCTAGAACCATGCAATAGAGACGGGGAAAAATCTGACGAGTAAACTGTTCGAGTATCGAACATTAAGAATCTCGTCTTCTTTTAGCTTTTTAATCACCAAGGGCGGTAAAGAACGTCTGATTTCTGGGAGACATAAAAAAAAAAAAAAAAAAAAAAACCGAATTTTTCTAACATAAAGCGAAATAATTTTTATATTGTCTAAAATACTAATGTGCTTGTTTTGTGAAGTATATCATTTTTGATAAATCAATGATCATTTTTGAAAAGGATAAACTCGAATGAATAATGTAGTGATTGGATTTTGAAGCGTTTGGGAAATAAACGTTCATAGATGGCGCTAGACAACTAGTGCGAGTGTAATTAAAAGAGTGAGGTCATTCGAGCGTTTGCTCTTGGAGAAGGAGTTACTGAGTAGAGTAACTAACATCTGCAATAAATTTGTTAAGTTTTCTATTTCCCTATTTATTCAAAGCACTCACGAACCAGCCATGACAAATAAATTAATTAAATAATTAGTAGAAATTGAACTGGTACAATACATAAAAGGTATATAAATTTTTTACGCTCCTTACGCTTTATGGCCAGAAATAAGAGTCTTAAAGTATATGTTTATATTAAAAAAAAAGAATTAATAAGTGTGTTTACTCCATGATGTTCTCATATGTTTAGAGTATATCTTATAATGTGCTTCGCTTTGTAGAATAATAGAAGAGGGAAAGCAAAAAAAAAAAAAAAAAAAAAAAATTGTTTCAATTTTTTACTATTCTAAAGGATAACTATCTGAAATGTATAATTTGTCAATACATTTCTTTAACTTTTTTATTTTGTGCATGAATTTATTTTACTTAAGGTTCTTTGAAACAACAATACGGGAAATATATTCAGAATTTTGGAAAATATGCTTAGAAGTATTCCCATGAAATACTACCAGGAATCATCCCAAGCTGATCGTGGGATATTTTGCCTTGTTGGAGAAAATTGCCCTTTGTCATTCCCTAACTCGAAACAAATTCCATGAGATTCACCGAGAAGCATTAAATGAGTAATTCAAGTATATGTAATAATCAGAATAAATTATTTAC
>JAPMOR010102802.1:0-12240 GCA_026543865.1 Argiope aurantia
AGCGAATAAATGCAAAAATTCGTAATATTTTCAGAAAGTCTGGCAATCTATGAAAGAATGGTACGCTTTTTTTGAAAACGCTTTTGTAAGATGTACATGAAAAATAAATACATGAAATTTGGATAAAAAGTATGGATGTTGATATCCTATATTGGATATCCCTTCATTATTATTCCTTATCACGGTGCTCAAGAAAATATTTGGAGCCACTTTCTCCCCTTATTGTCGAATCTTTGCTCTCTGTTGTAGAATATTTACAGGACATGTATGGATAACTTGTTTTTTTTACTTCAGATAGGTAACATTAATATTTCTCAAGTCATTAACAATAAATCCCCTTGGTGAAACAATTCCGAGAAACAACATCAGGGAAAGAGGTATGCTGCTGAAAGAACGTCTCCTAGATTGTGAACATGTATTTCTATAAAACAAAATCTTCTTCATAGACGATGTTAATTAAAATCTTGCCAGGAAAAAAAAACCCATTACAATTTGAAAAATGTGTAATGATACACGATGTAGAGACTGTTTCATTTATAAAATTCATTTATAAAATCTTCATTATTTATTTTTTTCATTTATAAAATCTTTTTTGCAAGTTAAGTGAAATGTTTTAATTTTTAGTAGTGTATTGGACCATTGTCCTATTTGTAAAACAGACTGTGTTTTAAAAAAATATTAAAATTTTTGTTTTATATGTGTAAGACCCTTGAATTGGTCATGACTTTAAAAATTTACGTTTTTCCTATGTTTTTTTTATGAGTGCTCCAATATGGGTTAAAGATCATGGGCCGAATTTCAGCCGAGAAACACAAAGAGTATTTTTAACTGCACTGATGTCCATAAATTAAAGATAATGCAAGTTCAGAAAAAGAAACAATCAAAAGCAAAGCAAATGTGACTTCTTTGTAAAGCCTATTTATTAAACAAAAGGTAAAGAGCAAAAAAGATGCTACATGTTTGATATCATTATTAAAAATTTCGATATTTTCTCCCCGGAGTAAATTAAAAATAAAACAACACTATTTATAAAAATCAACATTACATGGTTGGTATGATGGTTAATAAATAGTATGTCTCCCAGACGATGCAATACAATCCGTACAATGCCGAGGCATGCTGAGTATCAAATTATCGATCTGATCTTGGGGAATATTACACCACTCATCAAGGAATGCTCTCCGAATTTCCGGCAGACATGTAGGAGGCGGTTGACGAGCTGCAACTCGTCGGCCAAGCGTGTCCCACACATGCTCTACTGGATTCAAACCCGGTGAGTCATACGGGTGATATCCTCCGATCGAAGGCATTCGTTTACGATGTTTGCACGTTGAGGGCGGGCGTTGTCATCCATAAATACGAATTCTGCGCCAATGGCGTCCCGAAACAAACGTACATCTTGTTCCAGAATAACGTCCCGGTAGATTTGGCCTGTCATGTTTCCAATCTGAGCATGGAGCTCAGTTCTGGAACCCAGAATAATTCCTCTCCAAACGTGCGATTCTGCACCACCAAAACGGTGACTTTCAATGATGTTCTCTTGGTGGTAACGGGTACCTGGCGCTCTCCATCTGAAAGTCCGGCGAGAATCAGACTGCAAGCTAAAACTGGACTCGTCGGAAAATGTTACTCAAGCCCACTGTTGCGGAGTCCACAATGCATGCTCTCTACTCCGCAGGCGACAATGAGTTGCATTAAGTGGAACACATCTCACAGACCTACGAGCGTACAGGCCAATCTGCCCTAAGCGTCTTTACACGGTCTACCTTGAAATTGTCGTACAAGTGGCTGAAGAGAGCTGACGAGACTGGTCTGATGCTATGCTTCGTCTGTTTCCTTTGGCAGTAACTGCTAAATACCGGTCCTCATTCGGCGCTGTAACTCGGGGGCGACCTGTCCTGTAAAGTCTTCTCACATTACCATCATCTTGGAATCGTTTCCAAAGTCTGGAGATGACACTCTGAGCATTTCCGCAAGTTCCTCGGATACTTCCAGCTGTGTGCGCCCCCATTCCAGATGGCCGATAATTCTACCACGCAAAAAATCATCCAAATGCGTCCTTTGTGTCATAACTATGCGGTTATTGCACTGAAAGGTTTATAAAGCGCTTTCGAACTATTTTACTTTTTTGCCTGTACTCCTTATACATCATTCTCTTACACTCTCGTCATTGTGACGTACTATCGGTGTCATCTGGTGGCTTCCTGCAATTTGCATATGATTTTTGAAGAGATTCATTTTACGGGTGATATATGTATTTTAGAGTTCGATTTATGCGTGACATTTAATTATCCTTAATTTATTGACATGAGTGTACAAGTATACAAACATTAAGCAAAAATTTATTTTGAAGACTCAGGGAGATCTGTAACATATAGATTCGTCAAAATTTCGACTTCGAAATTTTATGACGATTACAATTTTTTCTTTTTATATCTTTTGGACACGAGGAAGGAAAAATTGATCACTTATTTTTCTAACTCATATATGAAGATTTAATTTTCTTGTATGCTTTTTGTTTATTTTTTCGTTTCCGGAATAGAGAAAGTATTATAACGGTCGAATATTCGAAATCGATATTTTGAGGAATCTTCATGTTTTAGATGTACCTGAATCAGAAAAATGCCCTTTTTCGGCATTATGTCTCTCTATCATCTTTGTTTTTGGCATTATGTCCTTATTTATCTGTGATAAAAGATAACTGTTCAAAGTCACTTGACATAACGATTCAAATAACAGCTGTCTGCTTTGCTAAAGATATACTTAAGAGAGCGATTAAGGTGCGGTATATATATGTGAGTAGAAATGGAAATTGGTTGCTATTAAAAACATTTGCATATGCGGAAAATTTAAAAATGGAAGAGAATATATGGGCAGGTCAATTGCATGAAATATTTTGGAAAGTCCGATGGAGGTGTGTACACCTACTGACATTCAAAAGGCATGACCATTGATCTTCTTCAAGTGTTTCTATTTGTGGACCTGTTGGAATAGGATTAGTACTACCCAAAGAGTGCCTTGAGCAATCAAATCTCTTTGCGAAAATAGGGGCTTGCTGAATAAGCTCATTGAGATGTGTCTGCTCATTATATCTGGTCGGAGAAACAAATAACAGACTTTTATTTTTCTATTAAGTTCTGTTTATTCGGCAACTGCCAGCAATTGTGTGTCCAAGGGCAATGGTTTAGATGGTATTTGACAAGAAATCAAACCCCCAGATGCTCGAGGGCCTTGCTGAAAATCCTTTCTGTGGTCGTGTAATTCTTGAATTTAGCAGAGAAATGAGCCTTCAGATTAGTTTTTTACAACCCCAAACAAATTGGTTGAAATTCATTTACAATTGATTTAATGTCTTCCTTATGTGAACGCAAGCCATGCAGATTGCAAGAAATTGTTTATCGGTTATCACATGGGTTTCTTAAATAATTTAGATATGAATTGGGTATTAATAATTTCTGGAAACTTAAAGAAAGCTAATTTAATTTCCTAGCTCTGTTCCTTTTAAAAAAATGCTAGAACTTCAAAGTCGCTTTCCGATTTTTTATTTTTCAGGTTTGATTTCTCGAAGTTTCTCGAACCTTTTGATAAATTTTCGTGCTATCATTTTTTTAACGTTTGTTGTCTGAAACCGTTTCGGTAAGTTCTTGTTTCTTGCCAATAGTTTAGTTAGTTCAAGAGATTACTTATGAACATTAAGAAAAGAATAAACAAATAAAGAATAAGAAAAATGGGAAATGAATAAATTTTCACTTTTCTGTACTGGTTTTTTTTACTTTAACCATTTATTCTTTTAAGCTAAACTACTAAGAAAGTTTTATGTACTTTATCTAGAAGAACAGAATTCCGTTTCTTTGCTAGATTATATATTGGTTTGTTATTTTATCTCAATTTTTAAAGTGCGTATAATTTCTTAGAGAAGAACTTCTTATAGCAGAAAGATTTTCTCAGATCTAGAATTTTTTAATGACTTAGTAAATCAGGTGAATTTTCCAGACACAAGTGAAGTGTCAAAGAATTTTCAAGTGAAGAATTTTATTTGAATTGTACAAGAATTTTGATAGTAAACCGAAGTTCATACACCTAATCGCTGATGACCAATGAATAACTGCCTACTATAGGCTCTTCTATTTGTAATTTCCCTGAAAATATTGACGATATGTCAGCACCAAAAAGACAGTATTAATCCTCACATGTACGCATAAGCTCTAGAACATAAAAATAAGATTGAAAGCGAAAAAATACGCTTGTTGGCTTCGGGCATCATTATATAGTTTACAATGATTTAAGATCTATTTTTGGACGCTCTCGAAGATACAAGCAAAGCATTTGATGTATGCTGAAGTAACAAACGACTAGCTGTGAGATCCTTCGTTATGTCCAAAGGCATCCGCATAAATGAGAGCTTTAAAGAGACCCTCTGGCAAAAAGTCACAGGGAATAAAATCCGGAGAACGTGGTGATCAAGCAATGGGTCCAATCGACCGCTTTGTATTTATAACAAAAATGGTAATAGTATTCTTAAAAACTTTAAAACAAACCCAAATAGGCAGTTTCTGTTTGTAACATCGTCGCGGGGAAACTGTGAAAGAGCGCCGTCATGCCTGAGCCACATGCTTGCTGCTCTGCGACTAGCATACATTGCAACCTGTAAAATTGGCATGGATAGTAAGAATACATGATTCATTTATTATTATTTATTATGATTTTGGAGCAGCAAGTACGGCTCCAAACATGGACGACCGAGAATTCCTGGCCACGTGTTGACCCTAAACTGTTGTTGAGATTTCCACAGCATACTGGCATGGGGATAATCCGTTACCTACTCGTATGCATCATGTGTATCGACAATGCCTTCTAAACTCAAAGTCTGCACGCTCTTTTCCCCTTTCTTCACCCTCTCAGTTTGATTTGCAACTTGATGTTCCATCGCCATTTTTGATCCTCCTGGTATTAAACTTCGGAATTTGTTGGTCCGTAAATAGAACAACCTAGAACTTTCATTCTAAAGTTTGAAAATATATTATTAGTTCTCGGAGAAATAGTGACATTCTGTGTTCCTTCTGGCCTTTAGAAAGGATTTAATTTTATTTCAAGAGATTGAAATGTTAACCTAAGTAAAATAGAAGCTCTTTGGTTCCAAATAATATACGTAGTATAGATACAGTATAGCAATCATCAAAAAATTCGAACTCGTGATTTTGAGTCATCTCCACATCTCTGAGTACGAGAAAGAGATTTCTGAAAAATGTACGTCCGTCTGTTGTGTGACTAAGATACATTAGGCTAGACATTTTGAGCTAGACGGGTGAAATTTGGTATACAGTCTTTTCACCCAATTTGGAGTTTTCTATTGAATTTTGAGCAAAATCTGTTCGAAGAAAGTCGATCTGTCCGGCAGTTTGAATATAAATTAACACAGTAACTAAAAAATGAAGGGAGCCAGATGGATAGAATTCAGGGGAGAAATTCAATATCTATATTGAGGAGACACCTTTCAAATTTTGAGCCAAATCCATCTGGGATTTCAAAGTCGGTTTGTCTTCACTTTCAGACACATGTAAACATAATATGGTGAAAAAGAAAAGTTTTAAATTTTTTATGTCATTCTGTAATTACAATTGTAGTTAAGTCTCAAACTTTTGTTTCAATTGGTCGGGAAAAAAAAGTATCGAGAACAGGTACTTGATCTTCGGTTACTATTTACCCCATGCCAGGCATAAATCGCTGAAATACTCGCCAAGAATCAACCTAGATTCAATAAAAATAATAAATTCATGAAAAATTTTCGGGGCTATTGTACGCCAAAATCATGCTAAGCGTCCTTTTGGATAATACTTTTATTATAGAGTAAGCGAGAAAATTTTCGGGAGACTATTCCCGCTGGTTCCAATATTGCAGAGTAACTCACGCAGATGATGTAATGTCAACTGTTTTTCAAAAAAACAGCCCTTAAGTAAAATATTGAGAAGATATCAAGCAAAAATGTTTAGTATAGTAAAATGTAACTTGCAGCTTGAAAAATACCATCTTGTTCAAATTTTCAATCATCAATAAAATACTCTTTATTCATTCACTCATGTTCAAGTACATTTTTTTATACTTGTAGTGGATGACACTTGAGGTTAAATTTGTCCAGTAATTTCTATTTGATCGGCAAAGTCCCCAAATCCGTCGCCTTATCACCAAATGGTCGTCAAGTTTGTAACCAAGCTCTAAGATTTCTGACGCGACACCCGATCATAAAGAATATAAGATATATATAAATAATATAAGAAAAATAAGTAAGAATTGACTTAAATTTTTTTATATATTACTTTTTTTAAAAATGTATTTATTTTGAAAATATATTTTGCTTGGTGCAGTTTTCATGATCCGTGTTCATGTCCCTTTTATTCCAAGAACCAATCGTAATGTTTTATCACATATCCAAACCCTTGCCCTTATATCTGTGCCTAAAGATAGGGCAACATTGGTGAGTATGAGAAACATTCATGAATTCTAGATTTTACAAAGTTGAGCAATTTTTTGAACAGTGTGTGAGCTAGAAAATGCCATTTTTTGAAGTTAGATGTTTGTTTAAATATTTGAAAATAGAAAATACCTCAAAAAAATTCTGGTTAGTAATTGCAGAATAAAAAGAGAATATCCGTTCATGAATTTAAATAATATAACTTTGAAGCTTCTGCTATGAAATATATAATACGTAATACAATAGATACTAACAGTCAACAACTAAAATAAATATTCAGCGAAAAATTAAAAGATTCATTAATTGTCAATTGTGCTCATCAAAATTTCAGAATTATTGAAATATGAGGCAAAAGTTAGTCCTCCAATCAAAGAAAATAAAACAAATTTAAAAAACAATTATGAATGTTCTTTCTTTTGGAACATACTAAAATTTTTACTTTAATTACGTATAAAAGAAGTAAAAATATCTAATGAAAGCAACAATCTTTAACATATGTAAATACACGCGTAAGACAAAATTGATTAAACAGTGAAATATGTTGATTAAGATGGTAAAAGAATGATTTTTGTGTCATGATTCGCTTCAAAGTAATTGCAAGAAATGTACAACATTCTATTTTTATTTCAATCCTTTTCAAGTGCCCTAGAAATATTTTGTATCAGAAAAAGACGAAATTCTGTAATCAGTTTTTCATCCTCATCATAATATGCCAGGATTCTGAAATTCCCTGTGATTGTGTGTCCATTGAGAATATATCGTTGATAAATTTCCAGAATTTCAATATCGCTTACTCTCTGAATATTATCTAATTTTAAATCCATCGAAGAAATACCTAGTTATAGTCGTAAATTTAAAAATACAATGGCAATTTTAATGGTGCTATCCTGAATTGTAAAATTAACAAAAAATAATGAAAACAGTTTTAAAGCAATAAAAATATGATTGTAATAAAATGAAAAGAATTACTTTTTTTCTCCAAAACTCCGGAGTTCAAAATACATAAATCGAGAGATTTTTATATACAAATCGGACAAAAAAAAATGAAAATGAAAGAGAGAATACATCTAAATATTCATTAGAAATAATAATAACAATAAACGGATTATGAATCTGATATAAATTCGTAATACCAGAGGCGAATTTCGTTTTTCTGAATTTTGAATCATACAAATAAAGACAATTTTTATTGGTGCGTTTCCCAAGTCTTAGCGTTAATTATTTTTTTATTATATCAGTAGCCCGTCAGCCGCTGCTCAATTTCGTAGCAGCGTTGCCCGAGGAACACCACTTGGAGGTCGGCTACCAGAGTTCCTCGAGGGCTGTCCTCCTACACTCAGGTGACTACATTCAGGGACAGCCCCGGGAGGTCGAACAAACCTCGACCTCCCTCGCACACGCATAAGAAACGGGTTCCATCTGCTGGTCACGAATTCGGGGTATAAGTAAATTAAAGTGTCGTGCGTTGACTGTAAGGGGAGTGGATCAACGCGTCCACAACATCTTAGCGCACTCCTGTAGACTTAAATATTTAATTATATTTCTAAATCTTTTAGTTAGCCGAAATGTTGGAATTGAATATGTGTGAATGATACTTAACTAATTGGTCTCTTCAACAATCAATTTCGAAAGGAGTGATGCCGAATATTGATTTCTGGAGTGCGCTAAGTGCCTTCCTGGAAGGGCTTTGGAAGGAAACTGGCCCACATTCGTGCAAAGCATGGGGAAACCAGGCAAACCCCAAGCAGCCAGTCCGGCAGAGAGCCGCTTTTCACAGCGGAGGACTCCGCCTCCCAGTTCAAAGAGCTTCGGCGCTCGGCCACTGGTGGGGCGCTGAAGGTGGCTGGTGAATGGGAGTGGACCAGCGCGGCCACTTTCATTTAAGACTCATAATCGGGCTATTCAGATATTACTATCGCTCTTAATAGCAAAAAATGTTTAAATGTGTCTTTGGACGATGCTAACTAACTGCGCTGAGATTCTTCAAATAATATATGCCACCTTAATAATATGAAAACCTATCAAACCAATAGTCTAAATACTTCTGAAGTCTTCCGTGTTTTGCTCTCAACTGATATATAATTGGTAGTAATTTATCATATGTCTTCTTGGAATGGAAATACTGGATAATGCTATAATATGACGAAAACATTTCATAATAGTGATATATTTAATGTTTACAATTGCTGGATTTAAAAAATATTCTTTTATTTTTACTGTTTGTAATTCTTCTAGTAAGGGCATTTTAAATGTGTAATATCTTTAATAAACAATCTAGTCTTCAGTGGTTGCTTCGATAACGTTTAATTTACAGTAGTATAAACTTTTTTAATATTATATTCGAATATATATTCTGCTAAATAATCAGTGAAAATATCAAAAAAATTTGGAGTGCCGAAAAAACGTGCATATTCTTCGTCAGAAATTCACCATAATAATTCTTATTTATTGTTGATGATCTTGCATTAAAGGCAATACACAGAAACGCAGTGTTTTTCTTTACACACATGAATGTATTAATAAGCCAGTAATTTATATCATATATCCTTATTTATGTCACGAACTAAAGTCACTGATGATCTTTCATATTTATCTTTTAATTCAGAATACACACTTGCATGCTGTTTCGCTTTTAATAAAATCGAAAACAAAGCTTCCTACCTTTTCCATTCTTAATTTTTATTAAATTTTCAAAGAAAAATATCACTGAAATTATGTTCGAATAACCTAATTTAATTAAACTCAAAAGTCAAGATTTAGTCTTTAATATGCTTACTTTAAAGCACCAAAAATTATCAAAATAGATTTTATTTTCAGATAAAACAACAAAAGAAAAGAATTTGAAAAAAAAAAATTTATGTCTATAAGCTTAAAAGACTTGCTTTTTCAGGGAAATGTAATAGAAAGGACCATATTTCCTGCTTCCATTTACTACATGCATTTGACACAGAGATGGCTAATCTCTTGAATGCGACATTTGATGCATCTAAATGTGGCTTGGCGATTCAGTAGGAACCAGATTTTCCTGAGGAAATTTCGAACTGCGCTTTCCTCCAGTATATTCTATGAACTAATACGCGTGTAATTCCTTAAATAAAATAAACTCTTAATTAAACTTAAAAAAAAAACTTTTTGCATGCTGTATCAGTTTTGAACAAAATGGGATTTTTTTTCTTTCATTTCTGCGTATTGTTGATAAAACCAGTTTTCTATTTTAAAAAATTGGTTTTCCATCTATCCTATGTTTCATGATTAAAATATTTTGTTTCAGATTTGGAATACTGGTTAGAATACTTGGAATTAGATAAGAATATTTAATTTTAGATTTCATTTCAGTGTTCACTTCCGTGTCGCAAAATAACATGTGATTAATAAATTAATAAATGAACTAAATATTTTGAACTATCCAAATTATTCTTCCCCTAAATTATCATTGACCTTTATTTATGCATTAAAAGCTGAAACTTAAAATTCATCAAACTAAAAATTTTCTAAATGGAGACATTCATGGCTGCGCTCTTCGTAATTGAAAATATAAATTCAAATATTTAAATAAATAGTTTTTGTAATGGTACCTTGACATTATATTTGAATGATCATCTATGCTCTGCTAATGTGTTCAATTTAAAATAATTATGCATTTTACTCTTAAATTGGGATGATTATAAACATTTATTTCTTTTGTTGTACTATTTCCACGATTTCTTATCTTGTATTAGGTTAGCATATCGTGTATAGAATCTTCAAAACCTTTGAATGAACCTATCATTATTTGAAATGAGTCTTTGTGCGTTATCATCCTTATTACTAGAAGCCCTTCTCCACAATCAAGAAAACATATTTTCACATTTCATACAAATGCATAGTGCTACATTAATAAGCATTTGCGCTTAAGTGAGATGTTTTTTAAATATCTGAAACTGAAAGAAATATACATTTTCAAAAATTACATGCGTATGAACACGTTTAAAACAGTTTCTCATGCTTTTTATCCTTCTACTTAAACACTGAGAAAGAATTTGACATTTTTTTAAAAAAAATTTCACTTCTTATTTCAGAAGCCTATTTCATCTACTCTAACAATAAACTAATTAATAAAGAAGAAGACATTCTAGAGATATTTCCTCTATTTTTTGTTTTACCACTCATAAAGATAATGTGTAAGTTTAACACCAATGAATAACTGCTTTTTATTTCCCACAAGTTTGTAATTTGACAATTAATAAATAAATCTAAGTGTTTGAAAGATTCAACAATTCTGCCTTGCTTTATTTCCCATAAATACTTCCTTATTGGAGGATAAAATATTTTGGGTTTTTTTTTATCATTTTTTCCAGTTATCACAGAGTTTTATTTGAAAACAACTTTCTTTATTCCTTTATTCTGAATTGAAATTCAAAGCTATCCCCGATATTATTCTTTCAGGTGTATATTGTAAGTATTTTTCTTATGGTTATATTTTTTGTTTATTTAATCTTCATTGTAAACGTTTTAACAATTAAAAATAATTGAAAAATCTATAAAAGTCTTTGGTCGCCAATTTCCAATTTTTATTAAAAATTTTCATATGTAAAATAATTCGGAAAAACTGCAAATCAAATGGGCGAAACTAACGTTGTATATTTCATAAAGAATATCTGCCTCTAAATTTAAATATTTTATTTCTTTATTTTGAGAAAAAAACTTTATAACAGTAAAAATATCAGCTGCTGAATGCACAGACATAACCGTTTATAAGGTTAATGACTTTGAAATAGATTTAAAAATTAATATGATAAAATTTGGAGTTCATGGTAAAAATATTTAAAATGGTAAGGTAATGCTTTTCTAAAAACAGCTGATTCAACAATTAATTTATGCATTAGTCTCCATATAAATGTTCATTATTTGTGAATTATATTAAGCAGATTCTTAAATTCGATCCGTATTCTTCTCCTAATTAAGCTGTTTAATGACATTTATAACTCTAATGGTTTTGATTAGAAATAACTTTGAAGGAATACTTAATTTTTTAATTAAGGGCAAATTTTTAGTATTCCAAACAGACATTAATTCAATTATTCTATTTTTATAAAGTTTCCTATTATGCACATACATTGTTTCAAGTCATAAATTTTCTCAATGTCTAATTTTTCTCTGCTTTTTCTGATACTATTCGGTTTACTTATTTTTGAAAAGAAAGCTATGCGCAGTAAAATTCTAGCAATATTTGATTATGCTGATGCAGCATTGAAGATTGGAAACTCGTCTCTTTAAAAGGATGAAAAAATTTGAAAATATATATTTAAAAAAATGTAAGAATTTAACTGCATTTTTCAAAAGTTTGAAATTTGATATTTTCACTTTAAATGTGTGCACGATGTACAACGAAATAAGTGTACGGAATCAGCGTCTAAGAAAAATTAGATCCGATGAAGATCTGACCCCAAAGCTGTGCTCGTCTATCGAAATATATTTGAAAATCATGTAAGGAATTTTCAAACTGTATGATTTAGAAGTGGTTCAAATCTGCACAGAAGACTGTATATTTTTGAAAGAACGCATGGATATGAGGAACATTACTTAATAAGGGATGCAGCATTACTCTTAAGAAGTATTAAAATGGTTTTGCGGAAGTTGAAAAGATCATTTCGTCGTATTAACTAATGATTCATTGAAGTGAACCTTCGAGCGTAAGCAGCTGCCTCTGTATAATGAAAGCCATGAAGAGTTAAAAACAATAAGAATCCCATTCAAACGCTCGTCATATTTCGAATGTAAATATATTGTTA
>JAPMOR010102802.1:12640-27975 GCA_026543865.1 Argiope aurantia
ATATATACGACTATGAAACAGAAAATGAGCCAAGGAAAAAATTTTCAACCAAAACTGCATCTAAATTTTAGGGAGAAATTTTAAAAAGCCTAAGTAAGCACTGCAACTCCATCTTAGATTTTAATGTCAATTGGAAACCTTGCAATGTTTTAGCAGCGAAAAGCAGAAAAAAAAATATAAATTGAAAATGCCTTTGCTTAGAAGTATGAGGATAATAGTATATATCAATATCATATCGTATCGTATGCTCGATAAAAAGCGGAAAGAAAATGAAATGGAGGATTCAATTAAGTATTGGCAATTACTCATGCAGAAAGCAAAATTTTAGCATTCTTCTCAACGAGAAATTCAGTAAGCACTCCTTATTTCGACTGTATTACAAATCTAGCCAAATACGTCAGCTAATTTCCAGAAATCAAGTAGCTTTTGAATACATTTAGAGTGTCTGTCTTGTGCTTTTTATAAACGTGATTTCAATGTGGTGACTCCCTAACTGACAACAAATACCTGTTAATTGAAACTAACATTTTTGCTTGGCAAAAAGAACTATCCAGCTAAATGAGAAGTAATGAAAATATAGAATTATATATAAGTTTGCAAATAATTTCTTTTCATTCTATATAAGTGCCCTAATATTATACTTTCTTTATGTATATTTCAGAATATTCAAAAAAAAAAAAAAAAAAAAAGAAAATGATGTAAACGAATGAAACAGTACATAATTTTTCGCCTTTTTAAATTTAAGCGTATGCTCAAAGATTTCCAGTTAAAAATTAATTTTAATATAATATAATGTTGGAATACAGAATTAAAATGTTAGAAATCGGATAAATTTCTTAATTGTCATTTCCTTAGTATCCAAAATTTTGGTAATTAAAAATACAAAAGTATTCTAAGATGAGTTTTGTAAAAACAGAATGGCTACTAATATAATTGAGAACGTTGAATGACGCGGCAGAGCTTTTATTAACTTTTTAATTTCTTACATCTTTTATTTTCATATACAGTTGATAACCACGTATAAAATAATTGCAGATAAAATCAATCAATTATCTTTCTTCACGTTTAGGATGGAAGAAAGAAGCCCCAGGCACTTTTTAAGACATGTTTTAAGAATACATAACAGTTTTAATTTGAAGCTTTGAAAATATATTTCGAAAGTTAAAAGAAATGAAAGATTGCAGATTCAGCTATATTTCCTTCGCAAAGCACTGTATTGTAATTGAATATGAATGTCGCTTGAATAAAACACAATTTCTTTCAAACTCTCAAATAAGCAGTATTTTTCATTTAGCGATGTAATGGGATTCGTAGGAACTCAACCAACTGTAATCTTTCCAAATATTAAAAATGATTTAATTTATTGTTTCAAAATTTTTTTTCATGAATCATTAATATTTTCTATTTAAACTACATTTCGCACCAATATTAATGCTTGGCGATAGACCTTATCCAAGCAATATATCAAGAAACATATGCGTATGCAGCGAAACTAATGTTTTACGCCAAATCGATGTCATACGATGACATTACTTGGCAAATTTTAATGAATTAAAACTGAATCATTTCTCGCCACTATTTAAACTTTAGTCATTCTGTTGGCGATATAACGGAAATGTAAGAAAAACATTTTTTGAAATTTATGTGTTTCCAAACATATAAAAATAACAAAAAATATATTTTACTCTGAATTTTAGAAAGAATTGATAATATTATCAGGAAAATTTAATGTTTTTGTAAACAATTGTAAATTGCATTGAACGTTAAAAGTTATCAAAAATGATTTCAATAAATAATGAGAAATAATTAGCGTTAAGCAAGACATAGCTGAGTCAGATTGTTAAATACCATTTAAATCAGATTTGTTTCTTACATTTTGTAATCGCAAAATGTTATGAAAGTTTCTCGATTCAAACAATTTTAAATATTGAAAGCTTTAGATGTATTAAAACTTTTTGATAATAGTTAAATTGGATGTTTTTCGAAACAGTTTTCTATACGAGCGATACTTAATACACATAATTCTGTGATAGCGAGATCTCTTCGTCCTACGCACTGCGCATAGCTTTCTTAACTCTCCTAGCACTGGTAGAAGGCTTAGGGGTCCTGACATTAGCTGCCGCAGGCCTTACTGCTGGAGGTGTAGAAAAGGACGTACCTGGAAGACTTACCTGAGGAGGAAGAGGAACTTCCTCCCAATCCATAGGCTCCTGGCAATCCACGGACTCCCAGTCCATCGGCTCCACGGTGCAGGCAGCCTCCCAATCCATCGGCTCGATACCTGCAATGAGATCTAAAGAACACACACAAAAATCCATAGTATGTGAGTAAATAAGTAAAGAAATAAAATCAAATATTTTTATTCAAAAAAGTAATGTCACTTGAAAATAATATCCGCTGCTTTTTCGCAACTCAAACTTTCAGAAAATTGACAGAAAATGGCGTCTCTAACTGTGAAATCGGGCGTTCCATGAATTTCGACCAATAAGATTAAGAGTTGAGAAAGTTGAAGTTAAAGTTAAGGAAATTGGAGATGTTAGCGATGCCAAAAAATATTACTTAAAATTCATTGTCCTTGCATAATTATTGGACGAAATTTATTTGATTATTTCTTGTCTGCATCTTGCTCTGAATCTGGAAATTTTCTTTACAGAATTAACGTCTAAGACAATCCATAAGTGAAGCATATTTTCTGTAATATGCACAAATTTTCAACTTTGAATAATTCATGATATTTTCTTGCATTCTTCGATTTAGTCAATATTTATTGAAATTTATTTATTCCATTTTAAGAAATGAAATTCAAATTTTTGATAAATTGACAGTAAATTGGTTCTGAAAATAGTACGACAAAACAAAGCTGTGTGTCGTTGTATGTAGTATATATCTATACAAAGTTTCAGATTTCTAATGAATGAAGTTGTGCTTGAAATCGGATTGCAAATTAATGGATTAATTAGGCAATTTTTTTCTTCTAAAAAAAGAAACAATTTCGACTTAATCAAACGACTTGATTAAAATAAAAAGTTTTTTTTGTATGACATCATGATTCTCTTGTTCCAAAATAATCTTTAAAAATGAATTGTAAATAATCAATTAGATTTTTTGAAATCAAAAGTAAATATTTCTATTTAAAAGATATGCTAACACAGAAGAATCAGTTTTCTGATGTCAGACAACTTCCGAGCTAAATGTGAACGAGAATCATCGGATATCGTGTCGAAACTGGAACATTTGGTAGATTTCTTATCCTGATTGCAAACATAAAAAAAAATTGAAAACCTGAATTTGATGTCTGTTTAAGTTTATTGCCGATGACATTGGGAGGATATTGTTATGAAAAAAATCATTCATCAATGATGTGTACTGTGAAGAATATGAAATGGTTGTCCTACCAAAGATGTATTTTGTTACGAAAGTTAAAATTGTAAAATTGACAAAATCATAAGAAAGAAGATACTCGCAGTGCACTACATCTTAGTTATTGATAATATGCAAACGGTGAAACAAATATATCTATTCTGCTCATACTCAAGAAGATATCACAGAACCCCGACGTCCAACTCCAATGGATCTCATCACACGTAAACATTAGTAGTAATGAGGCCGCTAAAGATTGGCCAAAGAGGGTTGTGAGAATGAAATGACCACTCATTCGTCGTTTACTTATCAAGAACTATACTAATCTAACTGAATCTGGCGTATTCCACCTGCGCACCAATGTTACACGGGAACATCCCCTGGCACTCTGCTGGAAACCAAATGTGACCGTGGTTCCCAATTTGCTCTGGCTAGATTAAGAAGTGTCCACCTTAAGTGCCTTTCTTTTGAAAATGGTAAAAAAAATTCATGCCACTTGTAATAAATGCTGTGACCTTCCAGCTTCATTGGATCATATCCTGGGTTGTATCGGACTTTCTAAGGGAGGCAGCTTAACATCTGATTCCTTTAATATTATAGATTTTTTGGCAGGCAACATCCTACTGGAGTTGATCTCCAGTCTTTTGAGGATTAGCAACAAGAACAACAAATTGAGGAATGATTTGTTTGAAAATTAATATCCTTGAAGTGAAAGTAATATTTTTGAAGACAACACTTGTCATATTTTTATTGATGGAAGTTCGGTACACGAACCAAAATGACAATATTAATTGCATAGTAAAAATTGGTGCGTATTTCCTTAAAGAACAAAGCTGCCGATT
This sequence comes from Argiope aurantia, assembly GCA_026543865.1. Taxonomy (NCBI): domain Eukaryota; kingdom Metazoa; phylum Arthropoda; class Arachnida; order Araneae; family Araneidae; genus Argiope; species Argiope aurantia. Next base: position 16,843 of record JAPMOR010102802.1, read on the forward strand.
TCTTCATTCGTGTTATATCTGCTTTGTGGTGCTGAAAACACCGATTTCATATTTGATCGTTTTTTAATTATTATTATTATTGATGCACGCAAATGAATCTCTGATTTTCGGATAAACTTTCTTTTCTTATTACATTATATGTATTATATTGGCCCTTTCTCTTAATATATATTATTCTTTTTTTTCTTGTGATATGATTTGAAGTACAATTTGGTTTTAACCGGGGTCAAAAAGCTTCAAGAAAAAATTTCGCCAAATTATAAATGTATACTTAAATGCAAAATTATTTATTATGAAAAATTTTGAGCGTGTGAATTTTATGCTATATAGTTTGACGATTAAAATCGCTAAATTGGCGTAATTTTTAATTAGCGCTTTTTTGTCCCCATTAAAACCGAAAAAAACCTTTCTAAACTTTTATTTGCAAATATTTTATGCAGATCTTAATTAATTGCCATAATGCTGTCCCATATTTGAATATGCCGTTAGACTGAATGTTTACATTTGGAAATTGCATATTTAATTTGCATATTTAATTTCAGATAATGCCTTTCACATTGAAAAAAAGCAATAATTTCAAATAGATGTTTCTTTAAGATGATTTACATTTAATTCTGAATCTAATGGATTAGTATGAACTATCAGACTTCCCAGGAATAATAGCTTAATGATATGAAAAAATTCATATTATTCATACTTTTGTTGGTTGTTGTTCAAGTAATTATTCATGCTGGAGATTCATGGTAAACATCTGGAAAATATCTTTTAAGTATTTTTTTACAAGCATTCGTTCTATTATTCATGAACGATATCTTCCGCCGTTATTTTTTCGTTTGTATAAAAAGTAATTTTCTTGCTTAAATTAATCTCAGTGTGCGTTGATGCTTTATTCATGTTTTCCGAATAAATATTAATTAAAGTCGGGGCTAAATTTCGATATACAGTCATTTGGCGCCACGCGACGTTGGCAATTTTTCGGTGGAGTTTTTGCTTTCTTTACGCTATTGCTGCCGTTCGCGCCGCATTCTGACATTTCGCTAAAATTTGGCGATAAACTACCTTTTTAGCGGAAATGACTGTATATCAAAGATCTCTGTGGCTGCTTCAAAGTTGGGCCGATTCTTTTTACAAAATTAACATTGTTCAATTTTTGCTAAAATCTGGGACTTTTTGCTGAAGCTTCATAGAATATTTCTTTTTTTATACATGATAGAAATGCGCGCGTAGATGTCTTAATTCACATTCTTAAAAAAAAAAAGAAAGAAAAAAGGGACACTAGCAATTGCTTATTCAGGAAATGCCAAGAAAATAATTTCCCTATAGTCAAATGCAACTCTCGCATTTTTAAAATGTTTATCTGTGTTCATTTATTTGTTTCTGTGAAAATATTTTTGGCTCGATGCAGTTTTCATGACCCGCGTTCTTGTCCGCTTCATTGCAAGAACCCACTACATTTATTGTTCAATGAAATATCCGAAACCTTGTACTTAAACGCGTCTGATGATGTAGAAACAATGGTTAGAAAGAAACACACACACGACTTCTAGATTTTAAAAGTTAAATAATGTTAAACGTTTTTGTTAAGTTAGAAAAGGGCATTTGTTTGAAAAGTTGGAGGCTTGTTTAAATATTTAAAGTTGGAAAATGCCGAAATAAAATTCTGTTAAGAAAATGCAGAAGTAAAAGAAAAGGTCCTTTGAGGATTTTTAAATAGAATAATTTTGAATGTGGTAATATAAAATATATAATACGTAATGCAATACACACTAGCATAGCCCACATGTAAAATAAAATCATATACTGTGGAAATTTATAAAAAAATATATCAACTGCCCGCGCCAAAATTTCATAATTGTCGAAATATAATGTAAAATTAAATCAAAGATTACAATAATTGGCAATAATTGATGGCCATTCTTCCTTCAAATGTTTCCTGTTTTCTTATACGTAATCAAAGCAGAAATGCACACATTCAAAGAAAGCAAATGCGTAAAAAAGGATGTTAAGCAAAAATGATGAAACAGTGAAGCCCGTTTATTAAGATGATATAAAAATCCTTTTTGTGTGATGATTTGCTCCAGAGAAATTGCGCGAAATATGCAATACTTTATCTTCATTTCACTTCCTTTGAAATGGCTTAGAAATTTTTTAAAATTGTGCACTCAATATTTCTAGGAACATGTTCTCAAAATATTGTTCGAATTCCTACAGGGACGTGGAATCTACATTGTTATAAATAATTTATAATGAGATAACTAAATTTCCGTTTTCTTCGTTATCGATACATATTGCAACTTAGAAGGCTGTTGTGAATCTGATGAGAAAATGGCAAATGATCCGAAAATTATTAATAGGAAGTGCTGCATTAAAGTTATATAAAAATGCCGTTTTTAATATATTTTTACTTATATTAAAAGAACAAAATAATTATTACATATTTTATTTAAGAATTTTTTAAATAAAAATGAGCATTTTTGAGAGCATTCAATGAGTTATTTTTAATTCATTGAGACTTTGGCATTCAACTTCCCTTTAGTGATAGGATCTTTTGCTAAGTTATGATATTCCGAACTTTATATCTTCATCTGTTTAGTGACTTTTTAAAAAAAGAATTTACTTGCACTAAATACAATACATAATCGTATGTTCCATGCAGTTAAAGATAGAATTCTGGAATAATTTTTCATCCTGGAACTATTCCATTCATATACTAGAAATGTGAAGTTCACTGTGATTGTGTGGTTGCGAAGAGAATAAACCAAAATTAAATTTCCTAAATTTCACTGTTCGCTTACTATCTGAGTTTTATCTAATTTTAAATTTATAAAAGAAGAGACATCTAATAACAAATTCAGAAATACATTGATAATTTTAATGATGAATGATTTCAAGAGGTAAAACCCTATTGTCATCCAATTATTTGACTTTTAACAGAGTAGAACAGCTTTAATACAATTGTATAGAATTCGCAACTAAAAGGAGTGAAAATTTTATTATTGCAATAGTAATTCCATTCACCCACAACATACAAATTGAAGACAAAATCCAAAGAACCAGAATAGCAAGAGAAAAGGTCAAGATTTTAAATGAAAATGTCCGACAGTTTACATAGTTAAAGAGTAACCTATTTTAATATAGTAAATAGGAAATATTCAACCCATTTCTAAATAAACGTTTACACATTGCATACAGGTCACGAGATTTCTCTTTTAGCAAGCAGAACATTGTGGCTGGGTCGCAAGATCTGGTTTCATGTTTTTACCTTCTAAATCGATGCATAATCAACCAGACGCAAATATTTAACACATTAAGGTCTGCAAAGAAATTTAGGACATACACCTGGGGCAGCCTTATACGTTTTTGGGCAAACTTGTAAGTTTTAAAATCATAACTTTTTCATATATGAAGCGATAACAGACGGGATACGCAATACGAGAAAACTCTAGAGTAGAGTAGTAGTAGTAGAGTAGAGTAGAGTAGAAACGAGAAAATTCGTGAACGATCCTCAAAAAGAAAATACTGCTGCAAATCGTGCCGAACACCATTGCACAAGGAAATCTACTTTACCCGATATCACACTCTAAAGCATTGTTCAAGTCTGAAATACTAGTTAAAATGTAAAAATCTTGTGTATTAAATACAGTGATATTTATGAATACTTTATGTAAATATAATGCCAAATGCAAATTAAAAATGCGCATATATGCATCCTATTGCCTGCCAAGCATGCTTCTAGAGATTTCAAAAATTTGCGGGTTCTGGAAGCGTTTAGCGCGCCATACGCAATGTGTTAATATGCGATGACAGTGAGATGGAACTTCAAAGAATAATGCACAATTCCCATATAGCTCGGTCCGAGATTTTAAAATGCGAATCATTTTTTCCCTAAGTTACAGATCTCAGGACTTTTCATTTGCAATCGGGAAAGAACATGCAAAGAGTTCATTTTTAACTTTAAATTCGTATGACGATAAATCCGAATTCAAGACATTGGAATTTAAATGAACGCAATGTTGCAAAGAACCAGAGAAAATTTTCAATTAGCCAGCTTCTGTATTTCTAGAGAGTGACCAGTTTTAATTATAATATTTATGTTCTATCCTATTTAAATTGAAACAAAAAGATTTCTAGTTAGTCATTCATCATGAATTTCTACTTTTAATTTGAATCTGTCGAGTATTTTTTAAAGGACTTGGATGCGTGAACAAACTTAAATTCAGTTTACGAGTTTGTTAGAGGAATAGTTTCTAGGAAATATTAAATTATCAAAACAATTACAAAGGAGACAAGAACATTTGGTAATTAAATACAAAATAGAATTCAAAATGCATACTTTATTTGCAAGTTTAAGATACAAAAATCAGATAATTTACAATATTATTACAACTTAAGAAGTGGAATAGAAATGCATTGAATTAAGAACTCAGTAAAGGCAAGAAAATAAATTCTCTTAATATTATAAGCATAAGAATAAATTCAGTTTTTAAAATGAAACATTGACTTAACATAAAATGGATAAACTTGAGTTGAAAAATTTAATACAAGATTGATTCTTAAAATATAACTAAAGAAAATCAGCATAATTACATATTTTATTGTATACTGATAGAATTAATTTCATTTGGAAATTCAGAATAAAACTTTTTCAATGTGTGTGAAGTGAAAATTTAATATTAATAATTTAGAATAAACGTTTTTAGAAGATCTAATGCTTCTAAAAAATAAGCTTCGTATTACTGAAGAAAAAAGCAGACTGTTCTACGATATTTAACATTCGTCGCATCCATTCCCTTTCCAATAAATGGCATTTTATTCCATTAGGTACGATTTAGAAATTTCAATTCCTGCTAATCATGAAACAACGTCATATCTTTCCTATAGGCATATTGATCACCGTGGTGATCAGACACGGTGATCAAATGCTTTCTAAGAATAAGAGGATATTTGGATTGGCTGGCCAGCCGAACCAATCAGAGTATCCTTTACCCGCGGATATTTGCATAAAATTAAAAGCAAAAATGATAAGCTATTTAACGATTCAAGATTTAGTATTTTAAAATTTACTATACTCTATTACTAGTTTATTTTAAATTAATTTAACAAGAGTAAAATCTTAGATTGAAACGCAACTGCAAATGGATGCAACGAATAGATCATTTAAATATACCTTCTCAGATTGTGGTAAAATTTCAGAAAATATTAAAATTATATTTAAATTAATGAATATCGATACCATGTACTATTAAATTTCTATTCAGGAGTAATTAATAATATGCATTTTACGACATTTTCGAATGTTAAAATTAACAGAGGAAAAAGGGAAAATATATTATATGATTTTAAAATTTCAGCTCTAACAGTCAAGCATCAAATTTAAAATTTGAGCGTAAAATTTTTTTCAAAGTACAAAACTGCTTCATGTACACAAAACCTTAAGTGACAGGTCAACAATATTTATTGAAAATATTTTCGGACAATAAGAGATGAAGCATGCACGTTGACAAAGCATTTTTCCCCCTAATCTTTCAAGCAGAGTATGACCATTCGTAGGCTGTTAATGACTATTCGCGGATTTTAAAACAAATATTTAGACATACATCAAATTTTATTGTGTTAGAGTTTGCTTTGAGACCAAACTCTTCAAAAAATTTAGAGATTTTGAGGCCATCTACCGAAAAGCATGAAACATTTTTCCAAACTTAAAACCAATGTTTCAAAAACGAATGTTAAGATACTTATGAACTGCAAAAATTCTTCATACTAGAACTATTCACAAATTAATATATCAAATATATTCAATCATTTGATAACTCATTTCATAAAATGAAGAAAATTTCTAGAAATGGACAAGATAGTGAAATTGCTTTCACGAGCAGACATTCAGTAGAAAATAAAAACAAAAGATTAGAATTTTTATAAAATTTGTTGATATACAGAAAACCGTTATGATGTGTTGAAACTACAGTTAATCGATTCATAACAAAATATTCAATTTTTCAAATTTGAAGCGATTGACAACAGAAGCATTATGCAAATTGAATTAGTTTAGTTCTTATTTCAAAGAAATTACAGTTCTGTGGCAGTCGTCGCAATTCCTCCTTATATTGCCGGGGCAATGAAAAATCCTCTTTGTCAACATGTTGAGCTCTAATAAGAGATTAGGGTTACTCATGGAGCTTCAAAGATAATTTTATCCATTTTGAAGAAAAAATACTGAATTAAATTTTCAGTCTTGTTGGAAATTTGATTTAGATTATTTCTAGGAAAATCAATTATACCATTAAATTTTAATTTACCTATATGAAACATATTTATCTATCTCTATTGTTTTAAAAGGGCTTGTTTCTCAAAGAAGTAGAAATCAAGCATGATTCTTTAAGGAAAGGAATACAGAGCAATATTTTAAAGTCGCTTTAAGTAGGTATATGAAACTTTCTACACAACTTTAAAATGAAATATCGATTAGTATGCCACACATTTGCTTTGGATGATAAATATTCCATGCACTTAAAGCGTCACCAAATTTAAAAACATTTCGAAAATAAAAAGCATATTTACTATCTTGTTCTTAAAATGTTATGAGACATTTCAAAGATGTTTTGATATGCTCAGACAATGGCCTGACAACATTTGAAAGAACAATTTCACTATACAGACAATTTTTGGTAGCAAATATACATTAAGTAAATTACATTTTTGGTAATATACGTATTCATAATTTTACAAACCGCATAGGTTGATTTTTCCAGTCATAATTAACTGCAAATTCTTCCAATTTACGCTGAATGGAAGCTTCAGATGCTGTATCTTGAGGCATGATCACTTCGGTCAAAACATGTCAACATCTGAAAAGATATAAACATTTGAATCGGTATATATTAAATCTGAAAATCAAGAATACTATTAAATGACAGAATAGACATAATAAATTTGCATTCATTATTCAAAAACCTGAAGAATTTGATTATGATTTCACTATTAATAGAAGCTAAAACAAATCCTACTTAAAATGCAGATTTAAGTTTACCAATAATTGGTCTTTTGAAAAGCGATTTAAAAACAATTTTAAAATAATTAAGCATTTTATCGTTCAAGAATCTTCCAGAATCTAAACATATATTTATTCTTTATAAGGATCAGAAATTTTAGTCCTTTAATTGTAGTAATCGGTACATACTGCAAAGCAAATGACCTTAATTGTAGTAATGGGTATACACTGTAAAAGATTAAAATTTATATTGCATATATTAAATATAAACTGCAATGCATTTGATTCGTTCCAAAATAATGAGTTTACCGGGGACTGAAAGGATATACGAAACAGAATTGCATCTTTTGCTCATGCCATAGGAGAGGTCCGAGCAAGTTTCCGGCTGTGACACATTTCCCTAGTGATAACACGGCCGACTCCATTCGCAGGTGGGCAATTACTTCGACAGCCATTTACAGAAACTGATCTCTGACGCGTACGTCCATTCGCTTCCAATGTTGGGAGGTAAATGAAACTGCTGAATATATTTCAATAATTATTTCGAAAAAATTTTTAGCCGAGGCATAATTACTGCCACGAAAATATTTTCTGGAGAACCTAAATAAAATAATTACCGGTTGTCACCTTGTGCTAGTTTCATTCTTATTAATCAGGAACTGACCATCTACTTGAATTCCATATACTTCGAACTCAGCTTAAGAGAATATCCTCCCCGTATCAAGTAGAACTGGTGTCTATTGTAGGAGTGTTTGGAATCTTGAAAGGCGCATTATCGATGGTGACGGCATGTTCTTAAACCAGGAAAACGACATTAATTGTCTAACCTATAATTACCTAACAATAAAGAAGTTCTAATTACCATTTTATAATCAAATGAAATGATTGGAGATATTCTTCATTTCAATGTGATAATTATAACTCGCACAAACTTACCGATATCGCATTGATGTTCTTTCCTGACAATCCAGATACTTTCTACATATAGAAAGAAGTTGTTGTTGGAGCAGAAAAGGTGTTCATTCCACGTAAGAATTTTGTTATGGCACTGTTCAAATAGATGACAGATTTATTCTCTGTACAGCTCTCTGCTCTACTACCAATTTCAGGCGATTTTGTCTCGGTTTTGATATGACATTTTATCTCATTTGAGTAAAAATAAAGCAATCGAGAATCTTCTTGGTACAAGTAAAATTGTTTAAAGTGATATTATCAAAGCTCTTACTACTATCACTGCAGAAAAATCATTCAAATTAATATTTGTTCTTTCTGTTCATTTGTTGAAATGTGTGTGAAAATATTCATGTGAAATCAGATTAGTTCCGAAAACTCGGCGCTTAGAAACCACTTAAGCTTTTAATACATATTCAGATGGCTTTTACGTTTTGATAAGTTTGCGGACCTAAAGATAAGATTTTGCAAAGCTTGAAATATGAAAGAACTGCATCTATTTCTATAAATATTTCAGAATAATTATGTTTTGGATTTATTTGCAGACTCTAGACACTTTCTATACGAACCAATTAAAAAAAGGTTTTCCAAATTCTATGCCATTTTATTAATATAAATAGCGAACTTACTTGCCTTTGAATTTTGTCATCACCTTCAACATCATCTGAAAGAAATATTTCCTCGCATCAAGCATATTAGGGATAGATAGGCATGTGAATGGAACAGAAAGCAACACTACTGGTAGTTGACGGAGTGCCTTTATGAAGCAAAATGGCATGGATACAGGTCATGTTATCCAGTCTATCAATAAATAAAGAAAAAATGTGTACATTTTTACAATTATAATTACCATGGATATAATCCATGATTATATCAAATTCATAACGATTTGACAATTATAAATATCATAACTTACCGATATTCTGTACGAAACTGAGAAAAAATTTCGCGCCCATCCAGACAGCTGCCATCCATATTTTGTCAAGAGGAAAGGCAGTCGCTATACATTCAGGCGTTGCCCATTGTTGCCAGTAAACAGCATAATAAGTGTTCTTTACAAAGAATAGATCCAACAACAACTGCAGGCGATTTTATTTTGTTGACGATTTCTATAAAGTTGCATTTCACATTGAGTTATGAAAAAACCAAGGAGCCCAACAGAAACTTTCTGGTATTACAGATATTTGATTTAAACCTTTACAACTGGTATTCCCGATACTTTTACTCAAAAGTCAAATTTGCCTTAATGCATTATGTTCATTTATAGAAGAGGGCACAAGAGAACAACTGCCATGGTTGTCCCATCTGTCGTATTAGTACCATGTATACCATGTAAAATCCACATAATTATGGCATTTTCGTCACTTAGAAACTACTCGAGTGGAATATTCAGAGATAAATATTTCTTCCTCATTAAATTTGCAGATTTTAATGCATTTTAGAAAGTTTCCAACAGTTTGAAAACATTTGAGCGGGCAACTGACTGTTTAGTAATTACACTTAAATTTTGAAAGGCTATGAATTGCAGAATTAATTCCGCGCTTTTTTGTTTCGATTTCAGATAGAATAAAAAGCTTTGCCTCAACTCATTTCACACCTTTTAGCGTTATGGATAATTTTTTATATACTCAATTATAAAGAAATACAATACGAAATTTATCTGAATAGTTTTAAGTAATTTTGAAGTAGCTTAATTTAGTACAATTTTTATCTCAAATGCTTATTAACTTAATGCAATTATATTTCTAAAGGTTCTTTCCTATTCTTATTCTAACCGATTACCACCTTTAATTCATTCATTTCGATTCAAAAGCAATTACAATTCGTTCACATGAAGCCATTAAAACTCCCATTTCCGAATTGTGATATGGAACAAAGTTATTTCTAGATTATTGAAGAGAAAGAATTCAAATAGGCTCGGCTTCTTTATTCAGTAAAAATTAAATACATCAAAAATATCTGGTAACATTAGGATGTAATAATATTAGAGATCAAATTCAACTAGGATTTTTTTTTATGAAATGCCAAATTGTTACATCAACTAGAGAATAGTTAATGTACGGGAGTCCAAAAAATGAACGAGATATTGCAGGTTGGGATTTTAATTTCAAAACTGAGAAAAGATGGTTTAAAGTACGAAATGCCACATAATTGAGCCTCATAGACACGGAGCCGTTACTACTTTTGATGACCAAAACAGGTAGTTGGAATTTGAAAGATAAAATGGTAACTTCTAATTACATTTAGAGAAATTGATCTGCGCTCAATTACCGATAATCCGTCACTCACTCCAATGCCCTCCTAAATGAGAATATTATTAAAATATCCAATTCTTCGAATTAGTTGCATTAAATTAATAATTAGAATTTAAATATAATTGCGAGTATAAGCTTTTGTTATCGGATTCCATCACGGCAAAACTTTGTGTTTTCGTGGATTTATGTCACTTAAATCTCGAATTTAATCGAATTATGAATTTTATTCTATTCCACTCATTCGAAAGTGAATTAATATGGCATCCACCAATGTTTTTTCCTCACTATAAAGAAGTTACTTCAGTCATTGGTTGCAGTCATTACGGGTTATAATTGCCCACTTAATCTTTAATATTGAGAATTCCTTGCTTATCTATAAATTTATTGTTCTATGTTCCCTCTGGTTTGAGATTATTCAAGGAAGGGGGAAAATCAGCAGGAATATTTAGTAATGTATCCATCCTAAAAAAACATTTAACTTTCTATTGATAGGATTTAAATACAAAATAATTTTTGAATTACTAATTAAGTTCTTGCATATTAAAATCCAGTTCTCTTCTGAATTTCCTAAACATCCTTTCAATAATCTTCCAGCTTCGAAACAACGTTTCAAACTCGGAACTTATATACCCAATTCCTATAAAAATATTGGCCACGAATGAGAAAATAAACCTCTAAATGATTTAAAGTATCAAATCCTTGTACAGTACACAAATGCCAAGCCATTTTCTCATTTAGGATTTTCCATTCCCATAATGAAGTAAGCATGCACAATTCAAACCACAACTCGAACACACATAACCCACACCTCCAACGCCAATCACTAAAACCACAAGTCTCGCACACGCATAACCTACACCTTTAACGCCTACCCCTAAAACCACAAATCTCCCACACGAATAACCCACACCTTTAACGCCTACCCCTAAAACCACAAGT
>JAPMOR010102807.1:0-25486 GCA_026543865.1 Argiope aurantia
TTAATTTTCTTATCTATATATTAATACAAATATTGCAGAATCAAGACTGAGATTTTTATAATTATGTTTAAAAAATTTTTTAAAAAAAGTTAGGATTGATACATCTGTTTTAAAGATTCTTTTATTTATTTTTAGCTTTAATTTTTCTTAATATAGCGAATTATATCTGTAACTATGTTTTAGTTCGCTTATTGTTGTTAATCTGTTAAATTATTTATTAAGTGGGATGATAGTCATAATTGGTATTGTATATAAAGGTATTTTTTCTTAACATGTGCCTTACTTGTGTTATTTTACATGTTTTTTTTTAAATATATTTTTTTAAAAAAAACATGCTTTCACAAAAATGATATATCTTCTGTCTTTTTTTTTTTTTTTTTTTCATTGTTGATTATAATCAAGTGCAGAGCAGGTAATAAAAAAAATTGTTTTTATAGCAACGAACTGAAGGTGAAGATAGCCAGAGTCAAGAAAATGCTGATGATGAGATTCCACAACCCCAGAGACCTATGAGGCGACAAATGCGCCGTCCTTTCTTTAGGCAGTACTACCGAGGACCTCCACGAGGCCCGCCCAGAAACATGCATCAAGAAGGCAATGATGTAATATTTTTAATTGGTGTATTCATCCTTAAGAAACAAGGTTTTATAATTAAATTATAACTAAATTGCAATGTTTTTTAGCACTTTAATGTGTTATCTGTTGTGTATTAATGTTTTTTTTTGGGGGGGGGTGCATGCTTTCTTTTCTAATTTCTTGAAAAAAAAATCTTGTATTTAAAATATGAAAACCAAAGAAAATTCATGAATCCTTATTTATGCATCAATGCTCGTTTTTCCTCCTTCCCTAGCCCCCATTTTCAGCGGTAATTTCAAAACCACTGTTTTACTGTACATTCTTTGAGGGCAGGCAATCCCTCTTCTTTAGTCTCTTCAGAGCTCTTCTTAAGTTAGTTAGAATCTAGACTGATTTCAGCTGTTAATTTTGTTATATTGTGCACTTAGATTACCAATCAGAATGCTCTGTTTATTGTGCAATAATAATTTTAAATAATACTTTAGACTGATCGGATATAGTTCATCAAAGTTGATTGGCATTACTAATTTAGTGCTAATAATATGATGAGAAAAAGGTCAAAATTAACTAGTAAATAAATTAAAGTAATGCAGATATATTGAATATTAAAGTTGTTTAATCTGCTAATCATCCCTTTTTATTGTTTTGAAATGTGAACTTTCAGTAATCAAATATTTAATTTAATTTATAATGAAAACTGTTATAACAGTTGCTTCTATTATTGTGTTAATTAATGAATAATAAGTTTTTTTAAAAATTGAAATATAAAGAAAAATAAGATGAGAGATTCAAGTTACGGGATTTCTTATAACAGTTTTGTTGAACGATATTTTATTATATTTCTGTTGCAGTGTTTTTTTATTAACCCTTAGTACAGTGATGAAGGAAGGAGTAGTTAATATTATAGATTTTTAAAAAAATGACTTTATTCCTTTTTTGAAATAAAAAAAATTAAGTGTGGAATCAGCTTGAAGTATAATTCAACAGCTTCATGCAGTGGGTTAAAATACAATTGGAAATCTCGATGCTCATTTAAATCTTCTGGAAAATTTTATTATATTCTTAAAATGAAAAAGTTCTGTAGATATTCTTTTGAAATAAATTGTAGGTGGGATATTAAAGCTAATGTTTTATTATTTATTTGACTACACTTTATCTGCTTTTAATTTCTGCGTTTCTCTAATATTTTCAATTGTCTGTGCTTGCTTTCTTGATATTTTGTTATCTAGTGATAGTAAGTTGTCACTCATTACAGCATGCACTGATTAACTCGGCAAGTTTATCCCATAATGGGACAGTCACTTTTTAAGGCTAGTTTGTCAATATCGTGGTTTGCATATTCTTTTGAAAAACTGAAATACTTTCATCTAAATACTGATTGGATTTCCTTTTTCAGGATGGTCAGGAGAGGAAAGATGATGAGAGGCCACAGAGAGGTGGTGGCAGTAACAGACGAGCACCCAGACGTTTTACACGCCGATTTTTCCGACGTAGGCCACGCCGTCCCAGGAGTGACACGGAAGGCAGCCAGAGTGGTGTAGAAGGAGAAACAACTAATAAGGTTTTTTTCGTTTTGTTTTGTTTTAAATGTATTAATACAACACTGTTACATTGTCTGATTTATTTTAATTTCTACTTGCTGCAAGTACATGATTGAGTAATCAAGATATTTGCACTTTCTAATATGGCTTTGTATTATCTACGAGTATTCTAAAAACTGTTACTTTCTTGAATTTTTAAAAAGAATATATGATTTACGAACATAAAGCCATATAAGGTTAATTTAGTTATGAATTTTTATATATTTTGCTGACATGCGAATATTAAAAATTCTTAATTCTAGCAGATATTTTAGCAGTAATTGGAACGGATGCTTCTATTTTGTTAAATAGAATGAGTTAGAACCATCAGTTGGTTAGCAGCTATTTTAGTTAAATTCTAATAGCTATTTTGGCTATTGGCAGATATTCTGGTAGTAATTAGAATGGGTGCTTCCTTTTTTTTTTTTAATAGAATGAGTTAGAACCATCACTTGGAAGTACCACATATGATGCGCTGCCTACTTGTGGACGCTCATCAGTTTGGTACTTATAATTTATTTTTGATTAAATTACTACTTGGAGCATGGTTTTATACCTTCTTCTACAGTAATGAGCTAGGCACATTGTGCATTTTTAATAATTAACTTCGGTTATTATTAAAGATTCATTATTTGATTCAAAGTATGTGTGGCATGTTTAAACATACACATTAGACAATACTGAAAAACCTTTGAAAAAATTCTTAATATTTTTTGCTGTGCAGTGGTTAAATGAAATTAAATATTGCTTTAATACAAAAGATTCCGAAATTAAATTGAGCACAAGGAGTTTAGCTGGCATTCTTCAAAAATTTCAAATGACCAAAATTAAAATTTACATGTCTTTAAAAACTGTCTGAGCCACTGAATTATATCTTCCTCTAATCAGTGCAGTAATGAAAATTAAGCATGGCTCGAGTCATTAACAGGATCTGCAAGTTTTAAAAATGGATGCTTTTATAATTCATCCTTTCTGGCAAGTCCTGTAATAAAACACATCAAATATAATTATTGTGCTGCCATTGAAAAGTTAATAAAATTATAAATATATTTTCTCTTAAAGAAGATTATAGACTTAATATTTAAGAAAATTACTTTTTCATCCTCCCTATCTCCTAGATTTCGAGTCATGATAAAATGAAAAACATTGCTTTAAGATGGTGATACTTGGTTTCTGTGTATGCATTTTGCCTTTAATTTAAGCATGACCTTATAAATATTCTACAAATATTAAAGGGAAAATATGTTTCAGGATACGGAAGCAGAAGATGATCAACGCCAGCGCCGCGATAGAGGCCAGGGATACAGACCTCGCCCGCCTTACAGACCAAGAATGGACCGAAGGAGAGTTCGCCGTGGTGGATCTAATACCAGGACCAGGTCCGCAGACAATGATCCTTCCAGAAAAGGAGATGGCTCTTATGATGGCCAAGGGAGAGAAAATGAATCCAAATCTGATGTCCCTGGTAACCAAAACGATAATTCAAACAGCCCGAGTGCATCGCCTTCCTCTAATGCAGTATCACAAGAACCCTGTGATTCACAGCAAACGAACAAGGGGTATTCTAATGAGCAAACATCTGCAGAGCAAGTAAATAAACAGCACCTCCTCATATTCTGAAAAATGAAAATTCTTTTTTACAGATGAATGCGAAATATTTAGGTCATTTGTAAAATGAAATGTGGTTTGTTATTCTAGTTCTCAAATCTGTAGTTACGAAAAACTACTGCATTTTTTTATAGTTTTATTTGATTTGTTTTGTATATAAAAGTAGAAATTTTAAATTGTGTTTACTTGCATGTCATTGAAAACAGTAATCATATCTTCATATATTTTCAGACCTAATTAATAGTTGGTATGCTTACCTATTTTGTTTCCATACAAATAATTTTGTTTGATAGTAATTTTGAGAAAAGCATTGAATTTCTATTATGTTTTAAAATAAATTATAAATTTAAAGATTAAAAGAAAACTTAAACAAGCTTCTTTCCAGTATAGTAGTAATTGTTCTTTATCTCGTGATTTGTTTTAAAATAAGTCGAATTTACTTAATAAAAAGGTAGGAATTAGTTTGTGTGTTTTCCCCTTCTTATGAAAAGTTTTCTAATCTCTTATGCAATTTTGATGTCTCTGACTTAAACTGGTCATCCAGATCTTATCAGTAAAGTGCTGATAGTCGATTTTTTTAGCTCAACTATTTACGCAGATTATTTGCAAATACTTGTTTCCATCTGTTCTGTAGGTGCTTGGTGTAGAATGTACTGATTATGCCCTTTCATACATCATAAACTTTTTACTTCCTACTTGCATTTATTCGAAATAGAGTGTTGGAGATGTACTGATGAAAATTAGTAATTGTGTTGCATGTCTTATCATCTACTCTACACCATGATGCTACTTATGACATGTTTTCCCCCTTGTTAGTGAATTTGGAATGCTATTAATCTATCGACATGGAGTGATTGTACTTGTCCGGCTTAAAAGGTCTGTTACTGGGGGAAAATATAATTTATTAATTAGTAAGATACACTCTTGAGTATCTGGTTTACGACTATCCGGCCTAATTTTCTTTTATCTCAGTTGAATGAGGAAGGCAAGGCTTTGCATTTGCAACATTGCCAGGATATATCGGAAGTGGTGAATGCTACAGTTCTCCTACATGTTGTGCACAAAATATCAGTTGCAACAGAAAAAGAGCAGCATTTTGCTTTGGTTAAACCTACTATTTATGTTAAAGTTTTGTTTATTTTCTGCATTTAAGTTAGGAATTACAAAATTTGTTCACATGTAAAAACTGTCTTCTAGTATTGGTGGGCAAAGAAATAAGTTTATAGAACTCCAGCCTGCCCTTTGCCACTGTAGGTTGGATACTCAGGAGTGTACTGTATTTACAAGCTATTTAATTTTTATTTCTATGATGTTTTGTATAAATCTTAATTCTATACCCAAAGGAGAAAAGTGAATTCTTGAACATTTACTAGTTTATGTTTAGTAGGTAGAATATTTTGAAGTATTGTAGTTTTATTGAAGTTTGTGTGTGTATTTATATAGAATATTTGGATTCCATAATCTAATCTTATAAATTTATCTTCCCCTTTCCTTTTCAGAGTGCTGTAAAATGTGAAGGTTCATCTTCCGTAGAAGCTTCCCCAAATGAAGCAACAGTCTCTGCCTAACCAATGTGGAGCTCACTATCTTTTGAGTCTGCCTGCTTCTCATGTCATTAACAACATACTACTACTTTGTAATTGTTATCATGCTGTGATTGGATTGCATTAAAGAAACAAACAGCTGGAGGTGTAGTTTTTGCCAACAGGTGGCTGTTCCTTGGGGTAGCCTTGGAGGCACTCCCTAGCCATTCAAGTTACAGCACTTGTTGAAAGTTTATTATAATTTTTTTCCTCCTTATTATATACTGAGCACTTTTTTTTTCTGACCGAACTAACATTGTGTATTTATCTTTGGCCCTTGTTGTTTGAAACCTAATTTATTTTTTAAATTCAGATGCATTATATGACGAACTTGTAGCATTGTTCGACTTTATTTTGACTGAAAGCAGACACTTTGTATACTTGAAACAGAAGTTTATAAATATGAATTTGGAATAAAATTCTTCATTTCACAAACAAGTTTATTTTTCTTTTAAAATCCTTTGGGGCTTACTAGTGAGGTGAGTTACTTAACATTGTATCTAATTATTGCATTTTAAATTCTTGCATAATACTAATCATTTAGCTGTATGAGTTGTCAAATAAAAGCAGGTAGGTTTTGCTTTTCATTCAAGAATGTGTACATTGAAACACTATAAAAATATGTATAAAGGTAGTATTAATTATTATATTTAAAGTGTAATTGTTACTTTCCATACCATAATTTTATTGATAAATTAATTTTTAATAATTAAAACATAAGTAAATTACAATTGCTCAAGAGCAGATAACGTTCTTTATTTTTGAATGCTGTTTTGGAATAATGTTTATTCCTCTCCCCAAGGAAATGCATTAAAATGTTTGGCATACTTTTCTTAATTCATTTAAAACTAAGATAAGATTAAGTACCATGTATGCACTTGTAATTCTTACTAATTTTAAATTATATATTGGCTAATGATACACAAAAAATTACAAATTTTGTTATAAAAAGAATTACTTTTATGCAATATTAAAACTTGCTTAAGAAATGTTTATTAACAAACTGTATTTAAATCTATACCAAGGGAATGTCTATTAATGAATTTTCAATTTATAAAGTGTTAAGTGTATGCATTATTTATATGTTGGATAAATGTTTTTATTACATAATGTAGGAAAGGAAGCACCACATTTCTTCCTTTCATAAACTTAAACATTCACGATTAGTATATATTGAGGTTTGCTTGAAAAGTAGTGGGAAGTCTTCAATATGGCATAGTGAGTGAAAGGCACTCGTAGAGTGAGTAAAAAATTATCATGCCTTTGTGATGATGGAATCACAAAAGTATGATAATTCTTTGCTATTTAACATTTCTTTATAAATTTAAATGAAGGAAAGAACACAGTGCTTCAGCCTGCCTGAAAATAAGATCATTAAAGTATGAATCCCCAAGTTGCTCTTTTACTGTTTTATTTGCATTTCCCCCCCCTTTAGTAACTAAGAAAATAGAAATGCCTTTAAGTACTTAAAAATCTTAAGCTCAATTTCTATTTTTTTAAATGTTACAACAATATTAAATCATGTTTTTAAAATTTCATCATTTAACAAAATTTGCTTTTTTTATGAATATTCTTTACAAATGATTTAAATGGAACTATTCTATTTATGAATTTGATTGCAAAAGGTGAACATTTTTTGTGGATAAGGAAGACAGCTTGGACTGATCAGAATTCTTATTGAATGAGGTCGGTTATTGAAGCTTATTTGTTGCTACAGAACGGAAATATTTTTAAGAGCCATGAGAGATAACATATATCATTCTGGTTAGTATATGCTTTACTGAGTCTTCAGTCCTGAGATACACATATTCAAAACTGCATCTTCCTCTATCATTCCAAGATAAAATTGTTTAATAGCCTATCTATGAATGAATGTACAGGATACACAGCCTCATGAAAAATGCTGAAATTTGAAAAATTATTTTTATACACCCTAAAAAAGGCTTAATTTTTTTGGGGGGGTTACTTTAGTGTTTAATTATCTTGAAAAATGCATTCCTTCCCCCCTTGCAGAAGTTGAAATATGGTTATAAATCTTTATCTGATGTATCAAAAAGAAAACAACATGAAAGGGAAGAAATCTGGAAGCTTCAACACGTTGATATAGTGCTTAACTCTGTCTAGTAAACGGAGGAGTAATGCTGCGCATTTAAGAGTTATACTAGTCATACAGCTAATGTTGCTATTGAATATTATAACAATTTTTTTAAAAAAAATTTATTTCTAGTATGCTGAATCCAACAACATTTTTATTTTTTATGTTGATATCATAAAACACTATCGCATATTGTTTATCTTTAGAATTACTTGGTTCAGTCAGAGCCAAATTGTTATTAGTCAGGGGGATTTCATTCTTATAAGTATTTAATGTGAATATTGGTCCAGTCAGTACATATTTTTACTAAAAGATGAACCTATTGTGAAATAAACATTAATTTATAAGACTAGGGCAGAGTACGAAGAATCGGAAGTAATAAACCTATATTTATCAGTAAAATATTACCAAGAATATAAAAGCATGCTAGATGACTTCATTATTCTGGTGTCGGACATATCAGAAGATTGAATTGGAAGAAAATAGGTTTGCTAAAACTAGGTACTAATTTGACGTCACTAGATTTTTGAAGAAGTGTTGAACTTGTGAATTACAATTATACCCTTATCAATAATATAATTTTAATTAACACTAAAAATTACAAAATCAGGCAAGTTTTTTTAAAATAAAAATTAAATGTTTGTTTCAAGCACAATTTTTTTTATTATAAATTCTTACTGGAAGGGTTTAATGAACTTTTCTCCACTTTTTGACAATAGGCGACGTGTTATTGGAGTAGTTATTCTGAAGGGGCAGTGTGAAATACTGTCTCTTTGGATGTTCAAACTTCCTTCTCCTTTAGTAATTTGGAGATATAAGAATGTTGAACTCTTTATGAGTTATGAAAGAAGAATGCCCAGATTGAAGCTAGTCATCAAAAGATTAGAATAAAGTAAGGTGTGTGCAAAAGTAATAAATAAATATATTGAACATGGGAGAAGCTGCTCTTAAATCACAAAGGTGTGTATGATATTTTGCTTTTATTCTTATTATCATGAAACCTTTCCAGCATGTTACACTTTCAATCATTCTCGTTAATGTTTTGGAGTGATCCCTTAAACAACTTATGAAAGGGATTTTATTGAATTGAAATTTATTTTGATGCCTAACTGCATTAATGGATTACATAAAATAAAGTGTGATGAAAGCTTATTTTGAGGTCATAAGTTTTCAGTAATTCAACCAAACCATTGTTCATCAGAAATTGTCAAATTTTTTAAGGGTCAATTAAATTGTCATTATTTTCTAAGTATTCTCTTTTTTGTAACTCTTACATTTTTTGGTTTCCCTGAGAAATCGATGTATACATATATTAGTATTTTTTATTCCGACTGACAGCGCAATACATGGCCTGGACTGCTGAAGTTAAGAACATGAAATTTAGCAGAAAATTACTTGAATAATACCTTGAAATATTAAGAGATTCAGTAAGTTCATAACAGTTGGTATGTTATATAACTAAAATTAATTATTCAATTTACTATATCAAAACTCAAAAAAAAAAAATAGAAAATAATAATTCCAAAAGGAGTAAAACATTAATGACAAATATTATGGAGTGTAAATTTATTTACGGACAAATTATGTAATACATTGAAAAATTTAGAAAAGGTCCTGATCATGTTCAAATGAAAGAAAAAGATACCATTATATATCATCATTAATATAACCTGAATGAAAAATATCACACTCGAGTACAATATTATGTATCTGAATATTAAAATTGTAGCTAATTATCTTTTATTTCTAAGTATTTATCAACATTTTGGCATATTATAAAATTTGAAATAAATTAAAATGAGGATGGGGGGGATGAATAAAGGACAGTTAAGATTAAAAAACCACCACTAAAATTTATTTATATTAAAAAGAAAATAATTTTTAAGTCAATTAAATGCAGGAATTTTTAAATCAATTCAAAATACTGTGTTTAAAAAAAACGTGAATAAAAAAACATATAATCTAGTCGCATAAAGTGAAATAAAATGAAGTAATAAAATTTATCCATTAAAAATGATCTTTATTTTAAATAAAAAATATATAATGAAATTGGGAAAAAGCATTTTTTAAAGATACAAAACAAGAAACATTATACACTTTTAGAAATATAAAAGCGCATACTACACAAAAGCATGAGGATTAAAAAGAACAACTAAGATTTCCCACCGATGTAAAAAGTGAAAAACAATAACTTGAAATCCCCCCCCCCCCAAAAAAATATCTAAAACATTGCCGGACTGATTCTCAATAGTCATGCAAATTCGATAAATATCGGAAATTGGATAAGTATCGAAAATATAACAGAGTTCTTTGAAATATTGCAAGAATTATAAAAAATATTTTTCAGTACATATAATATTCAATGCTGAAGAATTCGATTTTCTATACTCGTATTTTAAAAAAAGGTTTGTGCATTTATTGAAATTTTATCTCTTCTGCTTCAGCTTAAAGTTCAAATTTTTACGAAATTGATAGAAAAGTAGAGATACATAATACAAAGTACAGAATATCGCAAAGCTTTTGTAATAGTATGAATTAATTATATGACTATAAAATTTAAATTTGTTAAATATTGACGTCCCGTTTTAAAGCAACACTAGGGATATTTCAGGATGGACCTTGTAATTTTGAACAGCGGTCAGATGACGATGCCAGAGCCGCTTACACGTTTCCAGTGCACTCGGGTCTCGAACCTGCAGCCCTCAGGTTCTGAAGCCGAGACTTTACCATCAGGCCACCGCGATAATTAAAAATGTGTAGAAGAAGCTATTAAAAATCCAAGTTGCATATATTTAATTGAAAATTTGAGCGAGGATTAATCTCGGCAAACCAGTTGTTTATCAAACTTCGCTGGTGATATAACAAGTAGCAATACTTGAAAAGAAAATTACAGTGATGTTAAATAAATGAAATTAAAACTAAATTCTTTTAATGTCCCTATAGAGCGACTTTTCGTTTTCAGTGACATTAGTGCTATGTACCGTAGCAGGACCTTTTGACCATTGATGGTTAATAAGCTTGGAGGATAATACTTGATAACGTTTACATTAAAATTATCGATAATCTGTACCTTGACACGGATTTTGAACGAAAACCGTCAAAGGGATGATAGTCCATCCACGCGCATTTGAACACAATGATTCAATATCAGATGGAACTATAAAGATAAAATGTGGCTCTCCCATTTTTAAAATAGTATATCTGCATCAAATTTTGGGCAAAATTCATCAATACGTTTCTCTCTGTCCCTTTTTACACATGTGAACGCAATAATCCATAAACGAATCGGGATGAATGGTAACTTCGCAAAACACTCACAACTACATGGGGGCTATATAATATGGTAGCTCCCCTATTCCCCGTCTATGAAGATTTTTTTTTTTTTTTTGAACTGCAGAGGCGGGGAAGATATGGGTATCAAAAGAGGGCATTGCACTTAGGGAATCGGTGAAACAACTGGGAATCGATGGCAGAAGCAATCGAGATTGGAGAGAATATTGGAGAATGTTCCGGGTTATTATAGAATTTCCCAGAAGGCTCAAGAATATTGTTAGAATTTTCCAGATTTCATAATATTCGAGAATACTATATAGATTGTTCCAGAATGCTTTGAAATTTTTAGGACGTTACGGGACTATCGAAGGATTTCGGAATTTCACATATTCTAGAAATCGATATGTCCAGAATCATCTGGAATCTGGAAGGTTCATGTTTTATATTCACAGTTGATAGGAGCCAGTTAGTTTTGCCTGAGGAAAATGAGACCGATTCAGACTAATATTTAAATAAAAGCAATCAAATATTGTTACGAATCTGTAATATTACTTCCCAGCACAATTAGTACCATCATAGGAAAGATAGTTTATAGCTCTACTGAAGGTTGATCAGATGCCGAATCAATAACCCCGAGCGTGGTGACTATTTGACGAAAAAATGGATGATTTTCTAGAATCTTCAGGAATTTTGAAGACCAATAGGAGACGAATTATGTTGATTCTTTGAGAACCATCGGTGCCTTGCTCCGGAAGCTATAAAGGGCAGGAAGACCAGACTGGACTTATTCAGAGTTTAGTCAGTGACGAATTAGTTGGATTAGTCCAGCGCAGTCGCTGAATGGAGGTAAAGTAATTAGTTGGTTGAGAATCGAGCTGTGCGCTGAGTCTTGGAGTTTTGCACTGAAGCAGCACTGAGTCGTGTGCTGAGTAGTTAGTCGTATAGTAATGAATTTGCGAGTTGTTGCAAAAGTTGACTACAGCGAAAAGACAGTTTAAAAGAGAAAAGTAGACTAAAGCGGGGAGACAGTAGGAAATAGCAGGCCCTTGGAGAGACTTTAATGAATAGCGACGTGAATTCTTTCTTCCTGCTGAGTTCTGTCTGGCTGCTTTGTGTACTGTTGTGTTTATTTACTTCCGATTACTACTTGTGGGCTCTGCTCATTGTAAGTGTTGCTTGTGTAAATCTCGGCTGTGTGTTCGCGCCTTCGTTACTTGTTGCAACGGCCTATTAACTATTATGTAACCATACACTCACTACAGCGAATCCGTTGATTTTGTGGAGGAAGCTCCGTAACAATATTTGTAAATAAAAAATTCATGCTCATAATAGGGATAAATTTGAATCGCGTTAATTATTCTTTCGAAATTTCTGCATGAATAAAGAAGAAAATGTCATTTTTTTTTTGCTACTAGCAAGCTGAGACTTACTTAAGATGCGGTTCTCAGTGGGTAACATGTTTCTGGGTAGTGTTTTTAACCAAAAAAAAAAAAAAAAAAGGAAGTATATCACATATTCGTATCGTATATCTACTGCGAATTTCGGAACAACCGTATGGTGCCGTATCATAATATACTATATAAACCATAAATAAACAATTACTTGAAGCGCAATAAATTTGGAGCGTAAAAAGCAATAGATTTAAAGCAAAAGAACATTAGAATTTAAAAAACTATCAGTACGCCCTAAATTTTTAAAAATGTTTATTCATTCAGTTGCATATCAAAAGTACATTGCATTTATTTATTATTTTATTTTTAAAATTTATTTTTTGATTATGACAAAGTTTTGATTTTAATATTGTCAATCGACCGTAATCTTTATTAAGATACACGAGAACCAAAAATTGAAAATCATGATTAGAAAAGTTACGAAAACATAGTTTTTGGCATTATGGAGAAAATAAATCAAACTTATTAGAACTATTAGCTAAATCAAATGCTAATGAACACGAAATGCTAACGAACAGTTTTTTGCACTTATTGGGCTTGTTAATTATCGGTTATCATAATCAACGGGCGTGCAATTGCTCATACATATGAAAAAGAATGAATCCAAAATCATTAAATTTCTTACGAATACGAAGTTTAAAAGTCTCTTATATTAAAAAATATTTTTAAGAATTTTTAATATATTAAGGTAGAGAATAAATAATATTTGACCACATTGGAGGGCAGTCTTATTAAAATGATCTGTCAATTCATTTTCTAAGTTTCCATAATGTACTCCGACTTACAAGACACAGGATTCGAAATTTTATATATGATACAACTAATACAAATTTTGATTTGATTACAGGATTTTTTTTTATTAATTTAGAAGATAAACTGTCTGCGAAGATTTTTATTTTGTCCCCGTTCAAATGTTCCATCTGCCTCAATATTAATTACTAATAATTCGAGCTGATAAACCTTGAATGCAAGAATTAGAGTAAATTTTAAAAACTGAGAGCCTATTTTTATTTAAGTAAAAGGAGCTCATTTGCCATTTGACAACATGGCAAGTTCGCTCTTGATATTGAAGATACTGTTCTATCTGAGTAATGATGGTTTCTGCATATCATTAATTACGTTTTTAATAATTTTGATTAGTCTTTATTTAATAACTAGTTATTATTAGAACAATGATTTGCGGAAGATTATTTTTAATTTTGATTAAAAAAATTTCCGACTTTTTAATAAAATAACGTTTTAGATATTTTATCTATTCTCCTTAATCTCATTTAAAAGAATTTAGACAAATACCATTGAAAATTAAAAAAAATAATAACCCCTCGTTGAAAACTGTTATTTGAAATAAATGCGTACATAGAATTTAAGGTACTATTAGTATTAATAATAATAATAATAAAAACTTAAAGCGGAATCTACTCTTTCGGCTTTCTTTTAAGCGATACTGATAACAACTGAAACCTGAGTGCAGTTGTATTCAGTCTGAGTCTGTAAGAAAGCAATAAAGTCGTTTTATGTAAGATGTCATGTAAAATTTCGGATGTATTTTCACCGCGAAGCTACGATACGAAGCTTTGTAAAAACCGATGGTGTGGTGAAATGATCTTGTTCGATTTCAGCGCTTTTATCCTCATTAAGGGATGGAGAAAGCCACAACAAAATAATTAGTTACCTAATACAGTCTTTGTTTAGGCTTCAATAGGTACTACTTCACTTCAGGTGTCAAAGGAGTATACATGAATAAAGACGTCAAAGAGCTTAGTCTTAGGAAATAGGTTCATTTACAATGCAAGATGAACTTTGCGAAGTCACTCTGAAGCACTTCTCATGTAATATCATTCTTCCTTACAATACAAATTATTCTTAAATATATTATTGTCTTTTCGTGTAGTATTTTCATTTCTTTGAAGATTTAAAAATACTTGTTGGATCACAACTACAATATTTTTTTACAATTAAATGCGCCAACACTTTGGTGATTAATTTGGCGACATTTGAATTAACAATTCAAATTTAAAAAAATACTCTTTTCACAAAGAGAGACTTATCTTTCTGTGTGAGAAACGTGTGCATCTTTCTTAGACATGGCAAAAAAAGTAAGATATGCATTTTTGAGGAATGCACAATTATTTTTGTAAGTAAGTGAAACAGAATTGTGAACTTCTATATTCGTTTGAAAAGAGATGAACATTGACTGGGATGTAAATAAATTACCCTCATAATATATTTGGAATACACTTTTAACTTACATTATCCGAGTGATAATTATTTACTTTGTATCAAAGAATCGTAGATTTTAAAATAATGTTTTCGTAATTAACTGAATTTTAACTCAGACTTTTTTTAATACCTGATTATCTAGAAAGGATTTTTTAAATTTTTTAATTAAACAAATACAAATTGAAGCAACTTAAATCTACTACTGTTTTAAATCCGCAGGATATTATATTTCTATACATTTTAAAACGCTTAAATATATTTTTAGGTATATATTTTAAAATGTCACAACATTTTGTCAATCACATCACAAAATATAAACTAAATATAAATAATTTTTCTTAAATTTTTTAGAAAAAATAATATTTCATATTTGTTTCATTTCCTACAAACACGTGCCGAAAATTATATTTTTTCAGATTTCATTTCCAAAAAGATTTAATTTATTTTTGATTGGAGCTTTAATCAATGTGATGGCAACACTTTGAAAAAAGCTTATTTTTTCCGATAAATGCGAAACGTGCTTAATTTTTATTTTTATTTTTTACGAAAAAAATTATTGAAAAACATAGTTAAAATATTTTTTTAAAAATTCCTTAAAAATAGAAATTTAATTTTAAGATTAAAACATTAGTATCATTTAAAAGATAAATTTTTAAACTTTAACTTCATGTAAAAATCTTTTTTGTGCGGTAATATTTTCGGAAGTTATGGCAGAAACACGTCAAAATTTCGCTTAATTTTTAAATAAATGAAATTCTAGTTAAAAATTCGAAAAAATAACCCCCAGGTGCAGGTTCCCGGCCTCCAAGGTATACATGTGCCAAATTTGGTAGCTGTAGGTTGAATGGTCTGGCCTGTAGAGCGCCAACACACACACACATTGAGCTTTATTATAAGTATGGATAGATATAGATATCTGAGCAATCAGTTTTCTTCATAGACAACCGTGAAGTAACGTGGAATGTCCGTTAATGTAAGTTTATCAGGAGATTTTGACACATCCTTTTCGAAAGCTTTTGAATCCAAAGGAAAATTTTTTTCACTAATATTTTAGAGATGCATAATCCACGATTTTTTGAATAACAAATAATTTTGCTATCGTTATTTTTAAATATTTGTTCCAAATATCTGTTATTTCAATCATATTTTTAATTAAAATTATTACTTAATATTAAATATAAAATTTATTAATTGTAATTAATACTTAATTTACTAATTTAAGTAATGTGTGATTGAATTAATTTTTCTATTTCAGCTTACTTCTTAAATTTGATTCTTTTTCAAAACTATTTATTTAATTCCTTTATTGGAATAAATCATTTCTGAAAAATTTGAATTAAATATATATGTCATTTCTTTAAATTGTTTACTTTAGTTCTATATTCTGCTAATAGATGGCGCCAGTAGTAAACGGAATATATGCAAAATCAAGTCACAAGCAATAACAAAGGATTTGTATGGAATAGTGCTGTGGTGACGCTTTATAAGCCAGATAACAGCTACGAGACAAGAGAAATTTCTTTTGTCTTGTGGTCATGTTACTGGGCTACGAACCAGAAGGTTGCGAGTTCGATCCCCGCCTATCGCCAATAGCAACATTGGTGACTCGATGACGAAAATACGCAAACTTCATACAACTGTTGTGGCGCCCTCTACCAGAAATAAATAAATGAAAAAAAAAATCTGATAAAAAAATTAGCCAATAAATAAAAAAAATATGAAGCTGATAAATAATCAGCCAATAAAAAAAATGGATAAGGCGCAACAGCCAATATATCACCACTAATAACAACAAAAAAACAGAACAAAAAATATCGTTCGTCTCACATCCGACTCACTGGAGGGGGAGTAATGTGGTGACGCTTTATAAGCCAGATAACAGCTACGAGACAAGAGAAATTTCTTTTGTCTTGTGGTCATGTTACGCGGCTACGAACCATAAGGTTGCGAGTTCGATCCTCGCCTATCGCCAATAGCAACAGTGCATTATCAAATGAGAATATCGGAAAGTCAAGGTTATTCTCATGAAGCGGAGCGGCGACTTCACACTTTCCAGTGAAGGCACCACTCCGATGAATTTCAGTGATATGCAATTCAATGATAAGATAATTCCAATAACCGGTCAGTTCACTTTTCAACCCATTCACAGATCGTATTGATTGTTACTTTCCAGTGAAGTCACCTCTCCGGCAAATTTCAGTGATATCGTATCGATTGTTACTTCCTATCGTGATCCAAAACCTGTAATCGAAATATCACCAGTAAGATCGTATCAAGGATTTGAATCACAAGCCTCTTTGAAAAGTATTCATCACTGGTATTTGTAACTTTATGATATTGGTTACGTAATAACCGCTCGTAAAATATTCATCATCCCTATAATATTTTAGATTAGATATGTGAATGAATGCATGGTACTGTTATGTTCCTTTGACGGGCAATGCTTGATGAATTTGGAATCATATGGAATAACCCGAATGTTTAAATAATTCACTCCCTCCATACACAAATTCGAAACTATGGCGTGCTTTTTATATGAAATTGATACTTAATAGTATTGCGCCAACAAAGTTAATAGGTGTTATGACTCAATGCAAACACTCCTTTCGTTTTAAATATATTTATTTTTACAACACGACACAGAGATAATGAGGCTATTTACAGTAGAGAAAGTTATTCTGCATAGAATACGTACATAATATTGAAAACTTATATAAATGCTATTAAAAAACATAAGTTAACGTAATCATATCAAAAGCCAAATTCTTTATTTTTCCGTGAACGAACTACAATCTAGAAATCGACTCTCTGTATGTCAACCTTTTTAAGTCCAATCATAGGCTTTCTTTTTCAGTCGATGTGGTTTGTTGCTTACTGAATTATGATTGGTTAGAAAATTACGTGTTTATTTACATTATAGAGGGAAGTCAAAGAGCGGGATTTGTATTATTAAATTATTGCTTATCCAGATAAATGTGAAATGAGACGAAAATGTTTTTTCCCTCATACTTTCAATCTTATAACAAGCATTTAAAAAATTATTTCCATGCTCTCTATGGCATTTTTAGAAATTTTACCGAAGATAAACAGCAGTAAGGTCAGAATAAGTATTGGAAGCTATTCCTGGCTTTCAAGAAGGTTTTAAGAAAACAATTACAATTATTATTTAAGTAATATTTAATACTGTGTAGTAATTTATAATTTTTGCATTAAATTTGTGCCTGTCTTAAAGAGTTATTTAATTTATGAATTTTTTTACAAACTGTTGACTCTTTTTAATTCTGTTAACCTCCTTTTGACAAACACAAATTGTTTTATGCATTTTTGTCATTTTATCTGAATTAATATTCATATAATTTTTAGTATTTAATTTATATATAATTAGCTAATAATTTTAATTAGGGCTAAGAAAAGAATTATTGAATTTTTTAGGAGTTCATAGAATTATATTTTAAAGATTTTTAATTTTAAAATTCTTAAAACAGAAAAAGAAATTCAACATACAAAAAGAGAAAATGATTGCTGTAATTTCTAAATATTCATAATTCTTATGAAATATGTATTGGACAATATAATATAAAAATAATATTTCTTGTTGCATACCAATCTTTAAAAGAATTAACTAAAATTTGTTAAATTCTTTTTGTTTCTTATATTAATTCCTTTAAGTAGATTAAGAAAATTAATGTATAAGATTAATTTTTTTAAACACTTCAAATGAAGGGTTTGTACTATAATAACTCTTAAATAGGTTTCCTATTCATTCTTTTATTGACTAATTCTCTGTTTAATTTTAAAATATTATAGAATTCATTTCAAGTCATTTCTTATTTGTGATTAAATTGGCTAATGATCTATGTTGCCTTGAAACAAATATTTCATATTGAATAAAACGTCTATACTTATATTCATTTTATAAATAATAAATATGTGTATGTGCAAAAAGATTTGTATTATAAGTTATACTTATGAATTAAAGTGGCCTTTTCAAATATCCAGATAAAGTTCTGGCAAATTTTGAACAAATGTTTTCAAGTGAATTACTGATAGAAATTCTTCACCATTTTACATTGGTATTGTTTTAAACAAAATCATTGGTCCTTCAAATAGAAATAAAGTTCTTCCTTTAATCAATAGCTTATGTATTAAAATAATTTTTAATAAATTTATAATAATCTTTCTTTATATAAAAGATGAGATTGTGATTTCGATAACATTGTCATTTCTCAAATGAATTGGTGATATTCCTTAAGTCGTATATTATAGTATTATAAAACTATTGTATATTAATAATATAGTTTTATTAATTAAATTGCAAGATGTTCAGTGTTATTTTTAAGTGTTTCTGTAACTAACTGAAATGAATAAAAAATGTTTTATTACAAAGGAATTTAAATAAACATTTCATTCATCAGTTATTTTCAAACATGACTCCATTGCTTGAAATTTGATTTTAAAAAATTACACTTCTTAAATTATTGTACACCTTAAAAAGTTGCCTCCCCCCCCCTTCCACGAAGTAGATTTAAGTTTTCATTTTGCAAGGAATTTCTCACACTTATATTGTTTCACTGAAATTCCTTTTTATGTTTAATAATAATTATAAATCTCAAGATCATCTAAACAATATGCATGTTAAAAATTAACATTTTTCATCATATAATTGAATAATAATTTTAAAAAATTTGTGTCCTCTTTATTGAATAAAAACATTTGTAGACATTTGAAAAGGAAGAAGAGAAAGGAATAGCATTTGAAACCATCATAATGTGCATTGATTTTATTTTATGTATTATTTTATTTGATTTAATTTTAACCAGTGAATTTTTAAATGCATAAAACATTATTTTGTAATAGTGAGTTTTGAAATGTAAGAAAATTTTTTGTAGACATTTTTTAGAAAAATATAAAAATTAATATAAATTAGCTATTTGCAGAAAAGTGTAAATAATAAAAAAAAGTATGCCTAATGATTTAGTGGATTAAGGCACTTTTTCTTTCTTTAGAAATATACAACAGAATTTATAAAAACAAAAATAGCTAAATAAAAAACAAGCTTCAATGAAATAATGAGATTAGATAAATTTTATTTCTACTAGCTGGAATTAAGGGTTGCTATAAAGTAAATATTTTGTGAAACTGTCAATGAGTTCCTTAACTAAATTTTACACTACTAAACATTTACGACACTAAATTTACACATATCATTTTGAGGTCTATTTTTTGTTAACTGTGTATTTCTGCTATTTATTATTCTTTATTAATTATTTCTTAAAACAATTGGTAAAGAATCATCTATTTTCAATATATTCAGTTTGCATCTTAGGCAGTTGGCTGTCTATGTTTTCATTTATATATGCTTACTTTATATGTTCTCTATGTACACAATTCTTCTCTGACATTTATTTAAACAAAATTTGGAAGATGAAAATCATACCTTAATGACAGAGTTTAAATTTGGTTTTGAAACAGTTGTAGAATGATTCAGATCTCAAAGCTCAAAATGGCAAGAATAAGTATTAAAAGAAAGAAAAGACTAGAAAAGCTTATTATTCTAGATTCATTTAATAAAAATACAAATATATATCTATACTTATAATAAAGCTCAATGTGTGTATGTTGGAGCTCTACTGGCCAGACCATTCAACCTACAGCTATCAAATTTGGCACGTGTATACCTTGGAGGCCGGGAATGTGCACCTGGGGGTTATTTTTTCGAATTTTTAACTAGAATTTTATTTATTTAAAAATTAAGCGAAATTTTGACTTGTTTCTGCTATAACTTCCGAAAATATTACCGCACAAAAAAGATATTTACATGAAGTTAAAGATCAAAAATTTATCTTTTAAATGATACTAATGTTTTAATCTTAAAATTAAATTTCTATTTTTAATGAATTTTTAAATAAATATTTTAACTATATTTTTCAATAATTTTTTTCGTAAAAAATAAAAATTAAAATTAAGCACGTTTCGCATTCATGGGAAACAATTGTCTTTTTTCAAAGTGTTGCCATCACATTGATTAAAGCTCCAATTAAAAATAAATTAAATCTTTTTGGAAATAAAATCTGCAAAAATATAATTTTCGGCACGTGTTTGTAGGAAAGGAAACAAATATGAAATATTATTTTTTCTAAAAAATAAATTCAAGAAAAATTATTTTATGATCTTTTACACTCTCTATACAGGGTGTTTATTTAGTCCCGGACCCATTTTGATGTTTAATGACTCATAAAATAATGAAGATATCAACAAACATGGCATTTATTGATGGAATAACTCATATATTTTCCTTTTCAGGTTTGAATATTTTTACTTTTGTAAATATCGTTTGCACGTGTGGTTAATTTCAGATAATTTCATTTTCCAGTCTAAATATCTGTACTTTTCTAAATATCGTCTGCTTATTCATTGCATTTTTCTCTTTTTTGTTTTTGGCAACTATTGAAATGTTACGTTTACTTTTGATGTGTTTGTTCTACGTAGTACTTTTGTATGTGATGTTTCATTCGTGCGGATATTAAGGAGAATGCATACACCGCAAGAGAAAGCACAGATTTTATGGTGGTCATAGAGTTAATTTCCAATCAACTAAATCACTGACTTTTAAGAGTTAATTTCCAATCACTTAACACTAAACCTACCGGCATTTCACCGATACATTGGAACTGCCATTGGAAGCCGGTCATTTGACCGCCTCGTGGTACTTTAGTGTTAAACGGACTGATTTATGAAAATTTGAATATCACTATTCAATAAATAAAGGATAATTTTAGATTGTCCATCGATCGCTTCAAAGAAAATACGCCAATCAGCGCGCAGGTTTCTCAATTGGCCTAAGATTATGAAAATGTTGAGTTTTTATAAATTTTTAACATTTAAAACTTCATAAATAAGTCTTAGTTGATCGTGGAAAATAGAAACATTCATTCATTTATTTAAAATTTGGTATGTCCAGAATATTTCTCAGAATATGATACCTTACTGCATTAAATTTAGACTTCATAATTTTTGAAATATATTTATAGGCAGGAACAAAATATTATTATTGATTTCATTTCAGTCCTTTTGAAAGCAAAACTAAAAACTGAATTTTATGCTGAATCTCAGAAATTTTTGTTGAATTATTGTTTGAGATATTACATAAACTATGAAAAATATTTTGTAGTTCACATAAGACTTAAATACCGAGCGATTCTGTTTGCAATACTCACATTCAATAATAATAATAATGAATAAATAAAAATAAAGATGATAAATAAAATAAAACGCTTGGTTTTTTTTAAAAAATATCTTAATATTAATTGCAATTTCATCATTTACATTTTAAATTAAAATTGAAGTTTTGCCGGAAATGACAACAAACAAAACAATATATATAGTAAATTGAACGAAACGATCCAAACAGTATAAGTTTGGTATGACTATCAAAATTAGAATATTAAAAATGTTTTGTTTGAGAATCCTTTAAGAGACCAGTTACTTAAAATATTTAATTGAAAATTGTATCGAGAGGTAATACTGGCGAACCGGCTGGTCGCCAAAGGCGGATAGTATATATATATCAAAGAAATAGACCACAATTTTTCTTCTAAATTTTGCTTATTTATTTATGCATTTTTTTTATTACTCTAGATTAATGAATTTAAAAAGAATTATGAGAGAGAAAAAACCTCTTGCGATGCAAGTGTAAAAACACTAGAACGATTTTCTAATATTGTTTCCAAAGGGACCTGAAACTTCTTATAGTCGATCCTACCTATTACCACAATCTTAATTTGCAGTTTGATCAAAAAAAAAAAAAAGCTGGTGCTTCATTTTTATGGTTATTATTTTTTAACAATAGCCTTTATACACATCTATATAACTCTCAACAATGATAGCTGGAATATCTTAGGACCTTCTTTTCATGGCAATGTCATGAAAAAGTAATAAAATATTTTTTTAAAAAAATCAGTTAATCAACACTTTTGAAATACTAGTCAAAAGCAATCAACATTTTCTTTTTTCTTTTGCATGTTCAAATTAATGAAATCCACACCTTTTGAATCATGTAAACAATCCGTGAAAATATTATTATTTACAGTTTTCCATATCATACAAATATTAACTATTATCATCTAAATATTAGAATGACCCATTTTCACAATAAAGTAATAATAAAGTTGAATTATAAAAAAATGAACTATATTAACCATCAGTGTAGACTAATTTTATAACATTTCGATTTTTTTTTCTTTAAATATGATTAATATTAATTAATTTTATCTAATATGTATAGAGATAGAGAAAGAATACTTTCGTGACCAATTGGTTCGCTAAAATTAAGGATTGCTAGACATTTTATATAATAAGATATTTTATATAATATGTCCATGTATACCTTAGCCAAATAATATACCAATATTATTATTTAGTATACCATACACGCCAAATCTTTCTATTTTGGTCATTAACAATGGAGAGAAAAAAACTGCGATAAAATATTAATAACAATAATGAATATGATTTAAGAACAACATAAACTATTAATGAAAAGATAATTTTAAAGAATTTTATTATGATATAAATTTTTTTTGTCCTGTAGTATTTTCGCAAATTATTGCATAAAAACGCAAAAAAATTGTTTAAATTAAAATTTCTAAGGATGAGAAAACGCTCCTAGGGTTTCACTTCTTTAAAATATTTGTCCAAGTTATGTAGCTCTTGGTAAAATGGTCTGGCCTATAGAGTAACAACACATCACATTCCTATTTGTGATTATATATAAATAGAAAGAGAGAGAGAGATTAATAGATACAGGTTTATTTGATAGATAAAATGAGTTGCTTTCTCTTCCATACCAGACCCAGGAGGTGGAAAGCTCTGGTTCGCTTTTTTTTTCCTGATGAATTGTCAAAATCAAATTGAAAATTCACCACAGAGGTGTTCCCAATTAGAAATCTTATGAGGCCTAGTCCCCATCATTTGTACAGATATGCAAATGTTATCACATAAACATAAATTCAAATTATGTTAGCACTTAACGTTTTCTGTAATAGTTTCAAAGACATGTTCTCTGAAGTTAGTAGCATCAAAGTTTTCATCGACTTGTAAATTATGGTATTTTTGATATGCAAAAAAACAAAAAAAAAAAACAAATGAAGACTCCGCAGTTGTAGCTATCTTTTTGAATCATATGACGTGGAGTAATCAATTTCCAGTGCTCCTTTGTGTTCAGTAGATTTTTAATTAATGCACTCCAATCACCAATTAATATGCGGACATCTTCAGTTACATTTGAACCTAATAGATCATATAATTCAAGTATTTTTTCTTTTATATTAGCTATTAAAAGAATCCAATGATTACTTAAATTCGTCGGAGTTAATAAAAAGTTCATTTTCTGTATATCCTGAATCACTGGAAAGTTCAAGATATCTTTTCTATGGAAGAGTCAAGTTGAATGAATTGAGTAGTATTGCTTTACACGATTCTGAATCTTTAGTTAATTTGAAAATAAAAAAAAGAAAAGAAAAGGCATCAATGATTCCATCATATAACCATCCTATCTTAAAAGATGGAGAGAGAGATTGCAAATATTTTTCTTCTGCTGCTGTCACACTTAAGTAAAGCGATTTCAGCATATAAATGGAAATGTTTACATCATTTATTTTAATAATTGTTTCACATGGGTTCTTCGTAATTTTGTTTAGTTTTAAAAAAACATTATTAGATTTTTTGCTTGAAATATCACCCGTTCAAGTGTTAGAATAAGTATCACTATCTTCTTCCAAAATTGATTGATTCTTATAGCTAATTGGAAAATTTTCTACAGAATTAGTTATTTCATTTTCTGTTTTATTTCCCCTAATGCCTTCATTCGATATTCGTTTTTTCTTATCGCTAATGATCAAATCATTGCTTATTTTTCCTTTTTTTAGAAGTTTCAGTTAGATTTTTTTTGCTTTTTGTAAACTCTTTTTTATTTCTCTTTTGAGAAGTTCTGTAAAATTTCATCAGGGTCGTCATTTTCTTATTCGATGGCACTGAATAATGAGGCATTGGAGAGCATGTCTTGAGGCTGCTTTTTATTTTTGCGGCCTTCTATTAAAAATTTCAATGTAGATATAACATTTTTACATCTGTTACGCTTTTCTATTAATTTGGTTAATTCAGAACAAAGATTTTGACATTGAATAATTTGTCTTTCTGTAGATTTTATATTTAGTTCTTTTGCAGAAATGGTCATATTATCTTCATTGATATTTCTTTCTTCTATTGAAAAAACATTTGATTTTAAAATGGATTTATTTGTAAAAAAGGTAGAATGAATTTTGTGGATATGTTTGCACAAATTTTCATCTGGGCAAGAACATTTATAAAGATGGCCACATAATCAATATGCCATATTCGCATCCACGCATGCCATATTCGTAGATTTCTCCAAACAATGTTCTGGTATTGGGCAATTTTCATGAATTTTTACCACTTTATATTCTTTGTTTTTATCTTCATTTGCTGACATTTCCAAGTATTTTCTGAATCTTGATAGACGTCTTCTGTATTAATTCTGATTCCTCTTTTGTGATTTACTTCAATTCTTGTGGATGATTGAGTTTTGAATGGAAAATCCATATATAATTTGTAAGCATGTGTCAGATGTCTATCTTTCTCTATTTGCATTAATGTGTTAACTAAATTATCTATTCGTCTATTAAATTTTCTTTTGAAATAAACTGTTCCAAGCAATAAATGAATTAAATGACAAATAGAACGCTCATGATCTTGAATTATAGTTGACAACTTTTTCCAACTGTTATAGATACCTATAAATCGCACTTAAATTTTCATTTTCTCTAAAAAAAAAAAATATAAAAACGAAAAAAAAAAAAAAAAAAAAAAAACCAAGTCTTGTGTTTTTGAATAAATTTGGCACTTTTTTAAAAAAGTAGTAAGTAACGGAAAAGGATCTGCCTTCAGCATTTTTAGCAAAAACTCTTTTCTGATTGTACTGCTCTGTTTTAAACACAAAACATTTTAAAGTGATCAATTATAATGCCTGTTCACAAACCTGAATCACTTATATAAACTTGATCAAATGTGTTATTGACATCG